>ML110717.1:129230-151026 GCA_003697995.1 Taxidea taxus jeffersonii
TAGTAGTTTGATTACTATCTAGTAGTAGTAGTTATTACTATATTCCTAGTCGGGAGTGGTCTTTATGTCTTGCACATTTGTGAGATTGCCGAAAGCATGTAAAACAATAAAAGAACAGTCCTTCACTTAAGGATTTCAAATGCATTGCAAGTCTTAGGGAATTGACCATATCCCTTTGGGACCAAAGATAAAAATAACCTGCTGATTATCAGTAGGTGACTCTAGGTATTTGACTTCATAGACAACTATATGTGTTCTAGACTGGTTTTCAAAAAGCCTCTTTAACCAATGACCACATAGATTTGGGGGGGCAGGGTGGAGGTTGATAATTTACATTTCAGATACAAAGGAAGTAATCAGTAACTCTACCAGAGGAGCTGAGGTTATGGGAAGAAAACAAGAAGATCATTTGAGATGTGAATTTTTGTACACTTTCTGTCCTACTTCTCATGCACTTTCAAAATCCAAGTCACATGTGAGCAACCCTCAAGGACACAAATACCACGTGCTGACTTTCTTTCAAGCGGTCCATCAGTACTGCAAGTATATTGCTCTCCATAAGCTTTAATGACTTGAATGTGTCCTTTCACTCAATCATTCATTCATTCAGGCAGCATTTATTGATTAACTACGCTATGGTAGATTCTGTCTAAAGGCTTGGGATACTATGATGAATGGTATACCCATTCTTAGAATGCCTCTAGTAATGACCTTGAGAAACAGTCCTTACAAATCATGGTATGACCATTGGGGAAGATCCCAGAGATGAGGAGCTTATAGGTTTCCCACAGAGCCATCAGCAGGGAAAGACCAGTCTACAGAAGCTCCCACTGCAAATCAAAGGACAACTGTGTGTGCCCTCATTGTGAAAAGAACAACACATACACACGTAGTATCTAATCCACATTATATATTCATGAAGTTGACAAGAGTAGCATTCCCCTCTATGAAAGACATAAATATGATACTGTAAAAATATCAACTCACAATTATAAAAATATGAAGATTATTAAAAATTATAATTATGCAAATATAAATTTGCTTCATAATCACAATTCTTTGAGTTGCTTCTCAGATCATGTCTGTAGCTAAAATCACTCCCATCTCACCCAACCTGTTACTTTTCTTATGTTCTTGACTACCAATAGGGAAGCTACCATTGATACAATTCAGAAAGCACATAATCAACCTGCATTACTTTCCTTTTTACAAATGCACTATTCCTCTCTAATTCAGTCCTGTTAATCCCATTTCCATGTCTGTCAACCCTTACCTTCCTTCTCATTCCCACAGCTACTTTCATAGTTCAAAACTCTGCCAGCTTTCACCTGGAGAGTCCTGTCCCCTCTCTCTTCTCATTTGCTCATCTTCCGTATCAATGGTTAGGGTAACATCCTTAAAAATTCCCTCTGATGCCCTGCCACTTATGATAAACAGGATCTCCTTTCTTTAGTATGGAGTACAAGGCCCTTAGAAGCTGGCCAAATCTTACCATCTAGCTTCATTTAAATTTACTCAGTAATTAGTTCAAAAGTCTAACCACACAAAACTATAAATACTCGCAGTTGTTTTCATGCCCACCATACTATTTTGCATAATGTTTCTTCTTTGACTCCCTATTCTTAGATGGATTTGAGGACGGAAAAGCTGGTAGGCACACAGGTAAAGGAAGACTCCATCAGTGGGGATATGTGACTCTTTTCCTAAGCTAGAAACTGACTGCAAACCTATCTTATTTATCTATAGTTGCCTTGCTAGGGTCTAGTAGTTTCCCAGCCTATGGTTTCCCAGCAGCTCAATAAATTTATAAACTGATGACTTTAAGGCACAACTTCTCTTGCTACAGCATTACAAAATAGAGCAAAGACAAAGACTTATGGCCCCAGAGAATCTGACTCTCCTGGGAAGGCTCCTCATATGATGGCGAGATTTCCACTAAAAGGACATCCAGAAATCTCTTTTGCCTGTTTCAAACGTCTTTCATAACTTTTGACAGATAGAATGCAGATTAAAATGCAGATCCTTCCATTTTAAAAGCAGAGTTCAGGGGCACCTGGGTGGATTAGTCATTTAGGTGTCTGACTTTTGATTTTGGCTTGGGTCATGATCTCAGGGTCCCTGCTAGACCTGGAGCCTGTTTAAGATTCTCTCTCCCTCTCCCCCTGCCCCTCCTCCTCCCTCTCTCATCCTCAAAAAAAAAAAAAAAAAAAAAAGCTCCTGCAAAAGACAAGTTCAGAGAGGTCATATGATTTAACCCCTGCCCCAAGCACAACACCCTCAGTGGCTGTTTCAGGTATCTTGATAATGCTTGACATTTTTTTTTTTTAACCACAAAGTTGTATTTTATTCACATAACTTCTTACAAAGGACATTTTAGGGATGCCTGGGTGGCTCAGCTGGTTAAGCGGCTGCCTTCGGCTCAGGTCATGATCCCAGCGTCCTGGGATCGAGTCCCACATCGGGCTCCTTGCTCAGCAGGGAGCCTGCTTCTCCCTCTGCCTCTGCCTGCCACTCTGTCTGCCTGTGCTCACTCCTGTGCTCTCTCTCTATCTGACAAATAAATAAATAAAATCTTTAAAAAAAAAAAAAGGACATTTTATACACTTGGGAGGCTAAAAATTACAACTGCTTTTCCCACAAGACAACTGCCAAATTATCACACTATTGGTTCTTTAATGATATAGTAACACTACAGCACTTGTAGAAAATAAAAGGCAATTTGGGGACACCTGAGTGGCTCAGTAGGTCAAGAATCCGACTCTTGATTTTGGCTCAGGTCAAAAGGCTTGACATTCTTT
Organism: Taxidea taxus jeffersonii; assembly: GCA_003697995.1. Lineage (NCBI taxonomy): Eukaryota > Metazoa > Chordata > Mammalia > Carnivora > Mustelidae > Taxidea > Taxidea taxus. Next base: position 132,029 of record ML110717.1, read on the forward strand.
CCACTCTCCGTAGTAATGCCTTTTGGCATTTCTCTGTATCAAGAAACTCTCAACCTAGAACTCAAGCAAGCTTCTCTTCTTTTTTCCCACTGGTGCCCCCTAGGTTTCCAAGTTTCTCAGACAACACTTTCTTGGAATCTCTTTGCAAGGGCCCTAGAGGTAAGAAGAGTTCCTTTGTAATCCATGGAGTCATCCCAGATACTCAAAACACAATGAAAAATCCACATACATCCAGCAGCCTCTCTAGTAGTTTCACCATTGATTTTTTGAATAGACTCATGTTTCTCTAACAGCTGCAGGGATGAGTATTATCACACTACAACGAAGTCTTCTTCTTAGAAGTATAGAAGTACTTCTGAGTACTTCTTACAGTCATCCCAAGTGAAAAAATTAAATAATCTTAGTATGTTATTTCTGCCAGGAAAAAAAAATCCTAGCTCATGTTGTGACCCAGAAAAGGAATCTCTCATGGTAAAGTGAACTTAGGAGAACAGTACTAGGGAACAGTCATATGACTACCTAAATGCTATTCTAAATTATGAACATGATTCTGCAGATTGAATATGTATAATGCAAAAACATTATTTTCAATCCCATTCAGAATACCCAAAACAGTGACTGTAGTCTGCATGAAAAACTAAAATAATGGCCCCAGATCAGTTGTATCTTCGGAAGAATTCTTTTAAATGAATTAACAATGGTTTTAAACTATGGGAGAGTGTCAGAGCTAAGAATCATAGTTTTTAAAAGCTCCACCAATTAATATCAATATACAGCTGGGCTAAAAATCACTGGGCTAGAGAAAACCTTCACAAAACCAACCCACAAGTGTCTCCAGTTTCTCCAGAGATGTCACAAAATTCTAAAAAGTTATTCAAACAAATTCAATGTTAAACCTATTAACAGACCTAAGAAAACCATATTTTACACCAGAGTAGGGGAAGGGAAAGGGCAAGAGCAGCAATGAGCACACTCTGAGCACCAAGTGTGAATCAAATTCTATGAGATTTATTTGCTTCTTTATTCCTCATGACAAGTTTGTGATGTATACAGACGAGGAAACTGAGACTCAGAGAGTTAATTTAACTTTGCCAACATGACAGAAGCAATAAGCAGTGAAATTAGAACATGCATGTACAGGGACACCTGGGTGGCTCAGTAGGTTAGGTGTCTGCCTTCCGCTCAGGTCATGATCCCAGGGCCCTAAGGATCAAGTCCCACTTCGGGCTCCCTGCTCAGCAGGGAGCCTGCTTCTCCCTCTGCCTGACCCTCACCTTGCTTGTGCACACGTGCTTTCTCTATCTCTCTCTTTCTTTCTCCCTCTGATAAATAAATAAATAATATCTTTTTAAAAAATATGCATGCACAATTTGCTAGCTTCAGAGATTGGTGTTGCTTTCGTTACTCCAGTAATAGAAGATTGTAACTCCAGAAATACATGGATAATTAATAAATAGCTGCTGCTTGATTGTTGAAAAGCTCAAATCTGTTTTTTCAAAAATGAATTTGACATTCAAAATGCATCAGGTACTGACAGATACAGTTGAGTAGCAGGGTGCTAGCTAATTAGACCTTGTCATTTCTCACCGCATCTACTGTGGTTGACTACGAGCTGTTCTCCCTCCCTCCTTGATTCTCTCCACCTTGAATGTCACTTACTCTCAAAACTCCCATGCACTCCATACGTGATCTATCTCCATTGGGTTGAATCAGCCACTTCTAGAACTCCTGCAGCACCAAATAATTTCTGGTCCCCAGATATAATGCCATCTATTTCCTCTTATGTGTATTGCATATGGTGCTCCCTCCACCCAAAGGGAGAGCATCTCTTGTTCCTTCTTCTGTTCCCCAACCCCCCAACCCTCCTTATCACCTCTCCCTTCAAAACTCTACTCAAATTCTTTCTCCCTGCAAAGGCTTTCCAAACTCCCACACTTTGCAAAAGCAGGTATTATCCCCAAAGCATTTGCACCATAATTATCACTTCCATGTCTTTCTCTTGCACTTGAGTACAAGCTCTCAAAAGTCAGTGGTTACATTTTATTAGACTTAGAATCTCAAAGACCTACTAAGAGGTTCATGGTAGATTCTCATATTAAATGTTTGTTGACCAACACACATGACAAGACTTTAATTTTTTTTTCGACAATCTATAGCATGCTTTGGAAACTCCATAATTTAAAATGAAAATTCTGGGTCTTAGCAAATACTTTGTTTCATATGGTACATACCCTGAAAGTCAAAGTCTTATTCTCACATGGCATCTCTGAGCCACAGTACACCTAAATGAATTCTTTTTTATGAAAAGCTTCATAAGTTTTTAATTTACATTTTAAAACTGTCTATATTTTATTTTTTTAAATATTTTATTTATTTATTTGTTAGAGAGAGAGAGAGCGAGCACAGGCAGACAGAGTGGCAGGCAGAGGCAGAGGGAGAAGCAGGCTCCCTGCCAAGCAAGGAGCCCGATGTGGGACTCGATCCCAGGACGCTGGGATCATGACCTGAGCCGAAGGCAGCTGCTCAACCAACTGAGCCACCCAGGCGTCCCTATATTTTATATTTTATACCATTGATTTTGGTCCTTCCTGAGAATCACCCCAAAGTGCATAAGTTTCTCCTCTATAACAAAAACCTGATGGAAACCTGGCGTTCTTGACTAGCTAGCACATCCAAGCCCATCTATATTTGGATTTGATGGAAACCTTGTGCACTCCGAAGACCATGAGGAAATGGCCCCTGTCATATTACCAAACTTCCTAAGAAGAAGAAGAAGAAACTTTTGTTTCTTGGCTACATGAAAATAAAGGTCTGTGTTTCTTGTATCTGCGGAGAAGAAACTTTTGTTTCCTTGGCTACCAAGAATATCCAGGCATGTCTCCTTTCCCAAAACACTGAAATGCAATTCCTCCTCACTTGTTTTTTGTTTGGTTTTGCCTCTTCATAACTGCTTTGGCGCCAACTGATCGTTTGAAGGGACCAAACCAGCACCACCTGTACAGAAACGTGGATTTTGATAGCATACGTTGAAATGGAATTCCTTATGGAATTCCATATGGATATAGCCAATGAATAGGCATCACTGGATAAGACCCTAACTAAAGCTCCCAAGGAGATATCTAAACACATTCTAGTTGGGAATGATGTAGTATCAGTAAATTAGATATAGATAAAGATATAGATGTAATTGCCAAATCCTGGAATAAGAAAATTAAGAAAGCTCCTCTTAGAAATCAAAAGATACAATTTTAAGAAAAATAACAAGAGGGCCTAACTTTATATATTTACTAAGCTTCAAAAATCATGATATAAAATTATGATTATAAAATTTGATGCAGCTTAGCAAATTTATAGTTTCAAGAAAGAGTTAGTTAAATTCAGTAGCTCACAGATATGTTACAAAAGCAAAACAGATTTATATCTCTGGGGACTGATGCATTAGGAAATCATGCCCCGTCATTGAATTGCTCTTTATAAGAATACAAAAATCTTAAAATCCCTTTTTTTTTACTATTATTAATGTTTATATAGTCTCTGTGAATTTTGTAAAAGTACCTTTGTTGGAAATCAAATGTAAGTAAAACATTAGGAGCTCAAGATAATGGAAGAGACAAAACGTTCAACGAAGACTGAAAAAGTCCACCATTTTGGAGCCAACCCAGAAAAATCTCAATTCTATTGCACAAAGATCATCATTTAACAAAAAAATAAGTGGCAGACATCCGAAATGTATACCCATGATCAAGAGAAGCATTTCTCACCTTATGTGTAAAGATCTTAGGTTTGTCAAAACAGAGGTTTATAATGCATGGACCCAGAACAGCAGTATCAGCTTTACCTGAGAAACTGTGAGAAGAGCAAATTTGTGGGCTCCGCACTCGATTGGGCAGGTGAGGGTGTAGCCTAGTGATAATGTTTAACAAGTCCACCAGGCTAAAGTTGGAGAACCAGTGATCCAGACCTGTGCTGCCCTATAAGATCATTACTAGCTACATGTGGCTATTGGATATTTGAAATGTGGCTAGTCCAAACTGGGATGGACTGCCATGAGGAAAATACACACTGGATTTCAGAAACATCACAAAAAACGAACAAAAGATTTCATTCATGGTTTCCATACTGATTATATGCTTAAATAATAATGATTTGGATATATCATGTTAAACAATGTATATTATTAAAATCAATGTAATCGGTATTTTAAAAAAAGAATCTGCCTATAAGGAAATTTAAAATTCCATAAGTTGCATTGTATTTCTAAGAGGCAACACTGCTGTAGACCAAATTTCTAAAAATTGTAACAATGGCTCCACAAAATTCCTATAAAATGTTATATAACCTCTACTTGAATGTTTCCAATGACAAGGAACCCACAAATTACCGCTTTCATATCCAAATAGCACTTTCCTATATTGAATCCGCTTCGCTGTAACTTCCTGGAGTTTTTTTATTTGTTTGTTTTCCCTTTATCCTGGCTCTGACCTCTTAAACCACAGAGAAGAAGGATAACCCTTTGCTTCATGACGTTTTTGTAATACGGTGTAACTTGAATCACTGTCAACAATGTATCTTATCATTGCCAGGTGGAAAATATCTCCAGTGCAATATACTCTGCCTTCCCCTGGGCTGAACATATCCCAAGCAGTCTCCCTCACCTCCCACCCCCACCATCATTTGTCCATCGAATGCATGATTTCAAGTTCCTACCTTCCCCACTACTCCACACTAAATATTCTCCTCGTTGGTAATATCTCTTATGTAGGGAAAAAATGGTCCAAATCTTTGGAAATGGGCCAAACTGATATCTGGTATCCGTTCAGTAGAGCTCAGAGCATTGTTAGCAGACCCTCTGGGGTTATCTGATTCTATATGGGTGTGTTCTTCTGATTGCCTTCGATTGACATTGACGATTGACACAGCTACTTCATAAATCCTTCCGGATAGACCTTAGGTTGTAGAAAATGGGTAACAATGAAAACATCCGCCCATAGCAATGCAAATGATTCATTCCTGTTCCTGCCAACGCAAATGGGTTTTGTCTGGCAGAGGACACAAATCTCCATAAGTCAAAATCTCATTTTAAGTAGATTTTAATTAATAAGTTAAATAGAGTACTGGACACCTGTTCATTTTATTTTTGTGATTTTACCTTTCAGAAAATGGATGCTTTCACGCTTCTGACATGGGTTTCCCAGAACACAGTAGGATAGACTAATTGTGATCTGAGTACAGGGCACGCCCCCATGCCTGTCAGGTGCTGCTCATCCCGCAGCTCCAGAGCTCTCGAATAACCTCAGTAGCATCTACTGACACCCTGAGTCCATGGTGAAACAGAACACTTACTGCTTTTCTTCACAGATGATACTCCAGCCAAGTTTCCCCTACCCTGTACATTTTGTTTTGTAACTCAAATGCCAGATTTTTTTTTTACATTATGTCTTTTAAATTCAATGTTGAGAATTTGAGCCCATTATTCCAGTCCAAGGATACCACTGTCACTTCATAGATCTCTTGACCAAGGTGCAAAACACATGTCAAAACCACTCAGAAATCGGGGAGCTTTGGGTAATCAAGACCAAATTCCACGGTTAGGATGGGAGAAATGGAGGAAAAAGGTTTCTCTCTAGAAGCAAGTTCAAGCCAAAGCTGAGAGGCAGGCTTGGGGGTGTCTGAAACTCACACGATTTGGGAATATGGGGGTCTTCCTCGGGAAAATATATAATGCAAAATTGTCTACCCTTCTTTAAAATTACTGTCTTCAAAAACATATAAAATTAAGTCTATAAAACTGTTGGAGCCTCTCTAAAGCCCTTGCAAGGGACCCCAGAAAACTGAGGTACCCTGAGCCCAAGCTTCTTTTCTGAAGGTCAGCTAGCTTGCTGGCATAGAGAAAGTCCTCTGTACCTGGTGCTGATTTTATGCATTTGTCACAAGTTTTAGGTCATTCATATCTGTGGCTGCCTACCTCTTTCAAAAGATATGTATAAGACTCCGTGCAACCTAATTTCTTTTTTTAAGAATCACTTAAAAATTATTCTGAACTTATTTTGTTTTCTCTTCTAAATGCCTCATAGATAGTGCCTGACATTTACTTGGGGTTTTCCTCCAGAGTAAAACCACGGGAAATCGCTCTGAAATTGACAGGGAGGGGAAATATATCAAAACAAGATCTCTTAATTTTGTAATTAAAAAAAAAAAAACACTCATTGGAATTTTCAAAAGGAACCATTCAGGGACCTCCAGGGAGGCCAGTAGCAACATCCTAGTTCCTTTGGAGGTCAATAGTTCCCGTGCAACTTGTGCAACTTTGCTGGTAGTGATGAGTCAGCAAACCCAGACTTCTCACCCTGTCCTATTTTCACCTTTCTGTTCAACATTTATAAACACGTTAAAATAAACATCCAAGGACTCTGAAAGTAAAGACAGGTCACAAAAGGGAGGCCAGAGGGGCACCTGGTTGGCTCAGTCGGTTAAGTATCTGACTCTTGATTTCAGCCCAGGTCATGATCTCAGCATCATGGTCTTGAGGTCATGAGATCAAGCCAGCATCAAGCCCATGCTGGACATGGAGTCTCCTTGAGATCTTGAGATTCTTTCTCTCCCTTTCTCTCTGCACACACCCCCCCCCCCCCAGCTCACCCACACATGTACTTTCTCTACCTCTTTCAAACAAGAAGAAAAAAGGTGGAAACCAGAGAGAATCAGTGAAGGTAAAAGATACCCACAGAAGAGAAGTTCCATGTGCTTCAGTGCTCACTGAGTCCCATTTTTTTAGCAACAGGAGGGAAAATCTCCTCCCACAGCCCTTTTCACCTGCTGCTGTCCCATCTCTTCTTCAACAATTTTCGCTTCTGATGGGTAGGTTGCTTTGTAAGAGCTAGAATGTGATGCTGCAGATCTCTCTCTTCCTGTTGTTTTTCCAGGAGTTGAAAGAAGAGAATGGTTTTACTGTTATGCCTCTGTGTGCAGATGATGATTTGGGTAGGATGTTATCATTGCTGTAGAGTGACTGAAAGGGCATGTGATCTCCCCATGCCTAAATCTGTGGTTCAGCTTAGTCCACTTCTGGAACATTTCATGAATCAGATGAGCCCCAGTTCCAAGTCCAGTCCCCAGCCCCATACAAAGAAAGCAGCCAATATAAATCCACAGAATTATAATTCCATAGAGATTTAATAATCAAAGCATGTGTTCACTAATAGCAGAATTTGGAGGGTCCTTCCCCTTTGCTCCCACTGTACACTGTAGCCTGGTAGTATTTAGGAACAAATTCCACCTTCACCACTTGTTAGTTGTGTAACCTTGAAAGATTACTTAAACTTTCTAAGTGTCAGTTTCCCCATCTGTCAAATGCTGTAAAATAGGGATAATAGCAATGTTCCCTTTATATTTGATTATGGAGATAATACATTTAAAGAGTTTCGTGCACTGTGTGGTATGCCCTGGGTACTTAGGAAAAGGTAAAGGGTATTCCTAACATTTGTCACTTGTCTTTTTTTAAGTGACTTTTTAACAGTTACATTGAAATATAATTTATGTAACATTAAACATACTTGTTTAAACTGTACAACTCAGTGGTTTTTAGTATGCCTGTGCAAACATCAAAGAACCTCCAGTAGAGTGTTGGATACAGGTGGTGAGAGTGAACCTCCTTGTCTTGTCCCCAGTCTTAAGGGGATAGTATTCAGCCTTTCCCCATTTAGTATGATCCTGGTTGACAGTTTTCACAGCTTCTCTTTATCAATGGGAGAAAGTTCCCATCTATTCCTGTGTACTGAGTGTCCATCATGAAGCAGTAGGATTTTGTCATGTATCAATAGAACATATTACTCATTTTATTGATTTTCTGATGTTAAACCAACCTTGCACTCCAGCAGTAAATCCTACTTTCTCGTGGTATATAATCATTTCTATACGTTGCTGGATTTGGTTTGCTGGGTTTTTTGCTGAATATTCAAAGATAAGAACATCTGTCTTAATTAGGTCCCAAGAGCTAGGTGCAGAGCACATGTTGTAATGTGCATCCAGAGGAGCACAAACTAGAAGTCACATCCTGCTGTTAGTAAAGGATACAAGGGCCAAGCTTACTTAGAGCAGAAATTCTCCCTGGAATAATTCCATTAGAGGAATCTGCATTATCAGAACTACCAGGCACCACTTTCAAACCTGATATAAATAGTGCAAAAATGTACTTAGTAAATGAAAAAAAATATAGACAGCTATATACAATGGGCTTTCTATGAATATCAAATGTATGGTATTAAATAATGTAAAGAGAAAAATACATGAGAAAAAGAGATGTCTAGGCCTTAAGAAAGATTAAGAAATAGAAATAGTGGTGAATCAAACATCTACTCATTCATTTTAAAAGCATTTGTTGATCACCTGCTTGTGCCAGACTCTGAAGGGATAACTTAAAGACCAAGATGCAGACTTTGTTCCCAAGGGCCCATCATCTAGTATGGAAGACTGACTGATAAACAAATAATTACATTGCAGAATAGTAAGTCCAGAGTTGAATATATGCAAGGCTCAGGGGCAGCCCAGAAAAGGGAGTAAGGAAATAGTGGGTGAGATCTGGAGAAATGAGTCAAGCACGCCTTGCTAATCAGTCCATAAGTTTATTATTTAAAGAAGTTCTAGAAGTTCTTGACTATGTGACACTGAGCTTTAGAAAAGCATACTTAAACAATATTTATATGGCACTTAATTGCTAAGTGCCAGTTACTGTTACAAGCATTCTGCAATTACTAATTCAATTACAATCCAATGGGGGTAGTACTAGTATCATTCTCATTTTACAGATGAGAAAGTTGAGTCTCTGAGAGGTAAAGAAAGTTGTATGATTCATATTGTTCAATGGTGAACCTAAGCATTCTAACTTCAGGTTCCATGCTTTTACTGCTTTGGTGTGTTGCTATAAGAACTTGAGTTTTAATCTAATAAGTTTCCCAGGAAGTATTTCTAAAATTAGTTCCCTAGGAATCTTGTTAAAAAAGCACATTCAGATTGAGCAGGTCCAGTTTGGGGTCTGATATTCTGCATTCCTTTTTTACCTTTTTCTTTTCTTTTTTAATATTCTGCATGTCTCACAAGCTCCCAGATGATACCAGTGCTGGTCTTCCAAGAGAATAAGATCTGCCATAGTTTTTGTTTTTGTTTTTAACATCTTCTTTATTTATTTGACAGAGAGAGAGAGAGTGCTTGCACAAGCAGTGGGAGCAGCAAAGAGGGAGAAGCAGGCTCTCCGTGGAGTAGGGAGCCTGACGAGGAGCTCAATCCCAGGATCCTGGGGTCATGACTTGAGCCAAAAACAGGAGACACTTAACTGACTAAGCCACCTATGCGCCCCTGTAGTTGTTTTTTGTTTTTAATATAATATATTCATTCATAGATTTGTTTCTCCATGTCCACTCCTATGCTTGTGGGAAAATTATGTGTCAACTTCACATCACCAGCAAGAATACCTTGGGCTCCAACCAACAGCCTGTAGCATGTGTATGTCCTGTGTTTAAGTAGGTGAATGGAGCAAGCTAGTCAACTGAGGGAAAGATCCCTGAGCCAGACAAAGTCAGGAGGTCAAGGACATAGGGGCAGAATCAGAGAAGCAGGAAGAAGGAAAGAAGTCTGGGAGCAGATACCAAGGCTCTTATGAAAGTTGTGATGTGTGGGTGTTTCTATATGTGTGTCTATATGCCCTTCTGGGTTTTAATTCCAAAACAGATAAACCATGCCTAGCCCTTATAATCCAAGCATTCATTCTATACCCACATGCTCCTAAGTCTACTGGCAACTGTTGCTATTGATGACATCTGTGAGATGGGATCATTGTACCTGTGCATCACCACCGGATACGTATTCATCTCGTCTATACAGATTACTGTGACTTTCATCACAAGTTCCTTTGACTAACAAAACTGACTTTTCCACGACACCTCATTTATTTTACAACTGCCCTGCTTCCAAAGTTCCATAAGTGATTCTGCAGTACCCTCATCTCACCTAGTAAATAGGCAATTAATTTCTCTTTTCTTGGAATAATTCAAATTTATCCCCAATCATGGACTATAGATGACTTCTGAAGGCTGTGCATGGGGGATGTCTTACTTCTTTTGAGGAATCTGAGTCATGGACCACTCTCTAAGAATCCAGTATATGCCCGTGGGTTATTTCACAACTCATGGCAAGTTCCCAAAATTTAAATGAGAGAAAACAGTTTTAGCTCAAGAAATCATTTTTATTTGATTTGATTTATTTTTAAAAGATTTTATTTTTGTGTTTATTTGAGAGAGAGAGAGAGAGAGAGCACACAAGCTGGGGGGTCGGGGAGAGGGAGAAACAGGCTCCCCACTGAGCAGGGAACCCAATTTGGGACTCAATCTCAGGACCCTGGGATCATGACCTGAACCAAAGGCAGAGCTTAACCAACTGAGCCACACAGGCGCCTCAAGAAATCATAAAAATGATTGCTTTACATTTGTGCCAAATGATATCGCAGTGCTGTTGGTGAGGTTCACAGAATGCTCACAAAAGCCAGTGGCTATTTTGCATATGTTAGTTTCCTCATGCCCAAACACCCAGTGGGACTGTGCTCCTGGTATTCCTGATTGTTTGGCACTCTTTTCTTTTTTTTTTTTTTATTTTTTTTTAAGATTTTATTTATTTATTTGTTAGAGAGAGAGAGAGAGTGAGCACAGGCAGACAGAGTGGCAGGCGGAGGCAGAGGGAGAAGCAGGCTCCCTGCCGAGCAAGGAGCCCGATGTGGGACTCGATCCCAGGATGCTGGGATCATGACCTGAGCCGAAGGCAGCTGCTCAACCAACTGAGCCACCCAGGCGTCCCTGTTTGGCACTCTTGAAACAGCTGATCAGCTCTAGTCCTTATAGATAAGGGATGCATGCCCTCTGGCGCACGGTAACAGTTACCGCCACCCAGTTTGTGTTTGGGTAAGCAAAGACACAGAGAGGTGAAGCGAATTGCCCGAGGTTGCACAGCTGGTAACTGTGCGCCCCGGAACCTCAGGCCAGGAAGGTGATATCCGGAGCCAAGCCCTAAACCATCAGGTTTTGTTGACTCTCAAGAGTGAACAAAACCAGAGAAGGGTCCTTATCAAAAAGAGAAATCGTGGCCTCACAGATAGGTAAACCGTGCCTTAAAGCCAACAAACTAAAATGTGTAACAAGTCAGCCAAAGGTTTTACTACAAAGCTACAGGAAAGGGAGACAGTGCTTTCAAATGCAGTAAGAGCAAGAGCAACCACAGGCCTGGCCTGGGCCTCGGTCCCGAAGGAAGGGAACTGGAAGGGCTAGAGTCTCCCACCGAGAAAAGCACGAGGTGTCCCATTGCTGGAAAGCAGCTCCAGAAGGAATGGAAGGAGGTGTGTGGAGGAGTCCGCAGGCAGCCTTCCCACGGAGGGTATGAGCTGTAGGAGTCTGAGGGCTCAGCCCGTGAGTAAGGCAAGGACTGCCCGGGGGCCATTCACCAGCACGAAGCCTCCCTTGCATATAAGTCATCTCCCTGTGGCCATTTCCCTCAAAAACTTGTTTCAACTCCTGCCCTCCTTCTGAACTATAGGTGCCTGGTTACTTTGTTCAATGGCAGTCAGATGTAGGGTTTTTGCTTTAATCAAGTTTGGTCAGTGGGAGGTTGGGACGCCAATCCATGAACGCTGCAAGGGGACAAAAATGGTGCTTGTGTTAGTTATCTATTGTTGATTCATGGATTACTCTAAAATTCAGGGACTTAAGAAAACTTCCCGTCTTGTGGCTTCCATGGGTTGGGGATCTGAGCACAGCCTGGATGCCCCCTCTTGTTCTCGCTAGGTGATAGTCAGGGATGGCCTGAGGCTACTGTCATCTCAGGGCTCCACGGGGCAGGATCCGCTTCCAGCCTCCCTCATGTGGTGGCTGGCAGCCTCAGTCCTTGCTCACTGTTGGTCCTTGTCCGCATGGACCTCTTCACAGGGTTTCTCCCTCTGCCTGTCACTCCCCCTGCTTCACAACATGGCTGCCGGGTTCTCTTGAGAGAAAGGAAGAGCCAAGATGAATCCAGAGTCTTTTTATAACTTAATCTTGTAAGAAGCATCCCATCACCTCTGCCCCATTCTGTTTGTTAGAAAGGAGTCACCACCGTGCAGGGAAGGGATAACAAGGAGGTCATGAGTATCCCTGGGGCTGCGTTAGAGGCCAAAGCAGGACAGAGACTGTGAGAGATATGATGAGGGAAATGTCCTATCTAAGCATAAGATCATGATTTATGATACACTCTTCTCTGCATAATAAGCGACAAGAAGTCAACCATATTATACAAATCTGTAAGAAGAATGTAGTGACACTTTCCTCCCTTTTGTCTGAGTTCTCTATATCTTCAGCAACTTTCTTTCCTTGCTGTACCACTTGACCCTTCAGAGTCCAGGACTGGTGACCTGTCACTAGTTGTGCTGCTAGTATTTGGGACACACACATATATAGGGTAGTCATTTATCAACCATATTGGGACACTTGGAGAGGAAAGGATACTGTTTCTAATTATATGGGGACAACAGAGAGATCAGAATGCCTAGCCATCTCCTCTTAGACCAAGGAAGTGCTTTAGGGGGTGCCTCCCCCTTCCCCTCTCCTTACCCTCCCCCCATCCTTTTCTCCCTTCATTCACTCCTCTCCATACCACTGATTTTAAAGGTGAGCTGGGGTGCACCTGGTTGGCTCAGTCCGTTAAGCATCTGCCTTCCCCTCAGGTTGTGATCCCTAGGTCCCCACATCAGGCTCCCTGCTCAGCAAGAAGTCTGTTTCTCCCTCTGCCTGCCACTCCCCCTGCTTGTGTGCTCTCTGACTCTGTCTCAAGTAAACAAATAAAATCTTTTAAAAAGATATATGTGTATGTATATATAAAATAAATAAAAGCAAGCTGGAAACGGAAGCATCATCCAAGAGCAGCACCTCTGACTAATGCTCCCCTGGTCTGTAGGACGTGTGGCCCTCAATGCTCCTGGAAATCTTTCTCTCCAGCCACCTTTGAAGATGAGAGAGGAGCCCACACAGTGTTCCCTGCCAGGGGTGCCAAGCACCACTCTGTCCCTTCACTGTTGTGTTTATCTGACACTTTGGCCACTTCTGGGTGTGTCCTCCTTCCCAGTGCCAGTTCCTCAGGGAGTGTGTGTGTCTGCCTGTGGGTGTGCACATGTGTAGAAGAGGTGCATCTCTATGTGTGGTGTGTGTGCATGTCTGTGTATATTATCTGCATGCAAGCATGGGTGTGGTGTGTGCATGTGAGACTGTGTGTGTGTCTGTGTATGTATGTCTGTGTGTACATAGAGTGTCCCTGGTCAGAGTATCAGAAATTGGAAAGGATTAAGAGTAATACTGTCAATATTGCTGGGTTGATTTTCATTTTTTTTAAAGATTTTTTTTTTTTTATTTTAGGGGGAGAGAGAGAGTAAGGGCAAGGGGCAAAGGGAGAGGGAGAGAGTCTTAAGCAGACTCCCCGCTGAATGCAGAGCCCCATACGGAACTCGATCTCAGGACCCTAAGATCGCAACATCCTGAGATCAGGACCTGAGCAGAAACTGAGAGTCAGGTGCTTAACCGATTGTGCCATGCAGGTGCCCCAATCTTCCTTTTCATAAACCATTTCTTAGACATCTTCTTGGACAGAATATCTATTAGCTAATGTACCATCATTTTCTGATGTTTTTTATTTTATTTTAAGATTTTATTCATTTATTTGACAGAAAGAGAGAGCAAAAGCAAGGGGAGCAGCAGGCAGAGGCAGGAAGGAGCCCAATGAGGGACTCAATCCCATCTAGCAAGGAGCCCAATGAGGGACTTGATCCCAGGACCCCGGTCATGACCTGAGCTAAAGGCAGATGCTTAACCAAGTGAGCCACCCAGACATCCCTATGGTATTTTTTAAATGATGCACTTAGAAGTTAATCTACTATTAAAAAGACATACTCTGGTATTTACCCCTAACCTGGGAAAGGAACTTTGTTTCTAAAATTGAATATAAAAATAAGGAGCCATTGACATCACTTATCCAATATGACCAAGTCTTATCCTTCTTTAAGGAAACAATTTTTTCCAAATTCTTTTAAGTATCACCAGTGCATAGACATTAGCCAGATTATTTTTAGGTAGATAAAATTTAGGGAACTATATCCATCAGTTGAATTATTCATTAAAATAATACTATTTCCCGGGGCACCTGGGTGGCTTAGTGGGTTAAAGCCTCTGCCTTCAGCTCATGTTATGATCTCAGGGTCCTGGGATCGAGCCCTGCATCAGGATCTCTGCTCAGCAGGGAGCCTACTTTCCCCCTCTCTCTCTCTGCCTGCCTCTCTGCCTACTTGTGATCTCTATCAAATAAATAAATAAAATCTTAAAAAAAATAATACTATTTCCCATATGTTGCTACTCTCCCATATTTCTTAATAAACATCCTTTAACTCATTCTAAGGAAGCATGTACATGAACAGAAGAATATTTTCTTAAAACTGAAAAAGAAATTTCCTATGATCCTAATAGCAATCATTTCTGGATCATTAACTCAAGAGCAATCCAAATTGAAATTAACAATTACAGTTCCTAATGGTCTGGAGAAACCATATGTCTTTTTAACTGTTCAGTTGTTCAGGACAGATGAGCACAAAAATGTTTTTGCCTTTTTCTCCACTCATCCAAATTGAATTGGCAACAAATATGAAATCATTTTTCAGAGCTATTACAGAGTGCATGTACAGTATTAGCAACTATAGTCTAGACTGCTATTAGTTTTGTAGCAAAGAAATATTTCTATCATATGGTCCTTATCAAGACAATTAAACAGAAGGATTGATAACTGGTGGATAATATTCTCTCGTAAGCTAGCTTTTAAGTGGGTCACATTGTTCTCCATTGCATTGGAAACAGAAAATAGATGCTCTATCAGCAATGTTTGTGAAAAATAGCACATTATCTGAAACTGACTGGTAGGGGTAGGGGGACAATGTGTTTCTTTATAAATTGAGCCTCCAGCAGAACCATAAAGTTTTTAAATCTGACAGGGGCTTTACAGCTCATCCATTCCAAACCCCTCATTTTCTATCTAAGGGAAATGTCATCCAGAAATATTAAGGGACCAAAGTAAAATGACTATTTAGTATCAGAATTATCCCTGTTTCATCCTAAATTCATTGTAGATATATTTTTTTTTTCTGAATGAAGGCAGAGTGGATTATCTTCTGTCATAAACATCCTTTAAGATTCTATAGATTTTACCCTGATGATTCTTCACTGTAATGAAAGTTGAAACAAGAACAAAGCAGAGAAACCATTTTTCCCCTAAATAAATGGAAGCAGCTCTTTCTCCCCCTCTTGGCTAACAGGACATGGCCTCTGCTATGGTATCGGAGCCTGTCCCCCAGCCCAACATGTGCTACCACAATTGTCCCTTCTGCAAGAACCCAAGGGGAACACTGTCCTCACCTTCAGCCACTTCAGTTCTGCAGTCAGATGTTGAGGGATGGAGAAAGGAATCAGGAGAGGCTTTTCTTTCCCTGCTCCAGAAGGTCCTGTTCCTGCACAGCTGCCCCCGGAACCAAGGGAACAGTCACGCCCAGTTTTAGACTGGCTTTAGGCCAGCTTACAAGAGTAGCTGTTGACCAAGATTGAAGACTCCCAGTGCCGACTGCCTCTGAACTTTAGGCTGCATCCCCATTTACTAAATACATCACAGGTGGTATTTCATGGATTTGGGGCCTGAAGGGGCTGAGAAAGTGAAGCTTTGTGTCCCAAACACATGAAATCAAGTTCCCATTTAGAACAACCTTTTTCCTGTCTCTAGCTTGCTGCTAAGAGCCATTTTGAAAAACAAGAAAATGAACAGCTGGAAGGCTAAGCAATTAATATTTTTTTCTTTCCCTACATACTTGGTCTCCTGCATCTCACTCAGCTCAAGGACATACAGGGAGACTCTGGACTCTGCTAAATTAGTAGCTAGTGGAAGTCCCTTGATAAATTAAAAAGAAATGAATTAATATCAGTGCTTTGTAAGGTGAGGCTCGAAGCACCTCTTTGGCAGAGATAACTTGGGGTGACCCAGTTACGATTATAATGAAACGCTGAACAGCATGATATTCCCGACAGAATTTCAAAACTTAGAAGCCTGCGCAGTAATGGTAACCCATAAATAAACAATCGCTGGCATCCACGGAGCCCAAAATGTCTGGCACACACTTTGCAAAGCTATTTACAAACACCGTCTCACTCATCCTCATCACAGCCCTGAGAGAGGGGTTTGATACCTGCCTCCTATTTAGAGATGCTGAAGAGGAAGTTTGGGTAGGTTAACACAGAGGTCACACAGCCTTGAAATCATGGCATCGGGCTTTGAATCTATGCCATCTGACTCCGAACCCACACTTTCAACAGCCACTCTAGAACTGTGATAAGGAAGACATTTCTCAAGTCGTGAGGTGTTCGAACAGTTTGAATACCCACAAAATTGTTTAGAGACCAGAGTCAAAAGACTTACAATGATTTGCACAAAGAGGCCCACTCCTAAGTAGGAGAGACGGTAGAAAATCCTATGCAGGCCCAGAGAGGATGATCTTGGGAAGGTCAAGGGAAGGATCTTGGGAAGGTGAGGAGAGAAGGAAGCAAGTATGAACAGTCTGTTTTGTCGTTCATGGGGGAAAGCATGGCATGAGATTTTCCTTCCCCCAATGAGCCCTGATGCCAAGTAAATAAGTAAAACAAAATAAACTCCCACAACAAGCTCTCATCCCATTTCAGCCTCATTATTCTTGTCCTCGAAAATGTAAGAAATGATGAAGAAAGAGTTGCAAAGGGGAAGTCTCTGGGCCTCCCTCTCCAGAGTTCAGAATACGTGCCTGGGCATGGAAAATCTACACTCTGGCTTTGGACCTTTTCACTGGAGTGAAGAAGTCTGGGTCTTTCGCTCGGGAGAATGTTCCAAAGATATTATGCAGCTGGGAGAAAAGTGAACAAATGTTAGGAACAAATAACAACCTTAAATTAAAATGAACCCAATTTTAACTTAGGGGGGAAAAATCACCTTTTTTATTTGCCTGAAAAGGCCTGTTTCAAAGAAGAGTAACAGCCTTTTCTCCAGATTGTGTCATTCGTGTTGTTTAATCTTGGTTTTGCGCATCTGAGCAGTTCTAAGACTTAGTGTTATTTTATGTAAATAGTTTCTAAACTTGAGTAAAATAGGGTTTCATTGTGGCCGAAGGGACAGAACTCCCCACAGGCCATTCAGCTGGAGTATTCCCCAGTTCCCTGTTCTGGCACAGAACGGCCGCCCGTTCAGCATAAGCAGCATTGTTTGGGCTAAAACCTGTTGCCAGCTCTTGTACCAAATCCTGGCAGCTTATTACAGATTACAAAAACCAGAAAACCACAGGTATATATTTTACACATTTCTAATTTATTGAGTTGTCAGTTTGCCACAATTTCTTATTTTTACACATTGAGAAGTTACAGCAGTACACACTGGATTACAGATTGCTTTCCGATGATCCCTTTGTTAAATGAAAAGCTACAACTTCGGAAACGTACTGTGTTCATTGGTGTACCTTCTTTTCATCCACATGTTGTTGCTTTTGCTGGCTTAAGAGAGACCAAGTGCTTGCAAAGTTCAGTCTCAACTACATACACAGTCTGGTCATCGTCCAAAGCATTTAAGTCATGAATAAACAGTGCCTAGCTATGCTTTATAGGAACAGAGCTGGGCTTAGACAACAATAGTATTATTTCATTTCCAAAAGCACTTGACAGATTGGAAAGCTTTATTAATAAATACAGTTTGACCCAAATGAAACCAAAGTTGTATCAACTTAAACCCATTACGGGAGGAATTGCAGAGGGATAAGGCAACAAGTACTCACTGAGTGCCTTCTGTGGGTCAGGTGCTCTTCAAATGACTGGGACACTGGATACAGTGGCTTTCAAGACGTTTTGGGAAAGACCACGCTTCCTGGAGTTTACAGTCTAGCTGAGGGCTGGGGGGGGATGGGGGTGGGGCTAGGGGGATGATTACGCCCTCAGTGGCAGGGATCTGTGTTAAGTGTTGTCATCATCCGAGAAGCACAGGTTCTCAGAAGCTGTGTGCCTTGCAGGGAAGAGGAGGGAAAGGCAGACCCTACATTAGCTTATGATGTGGAGAAGGACATACACATGTACTAACTAGGTTTTGGATGTAGAAGTTATCTTATTAATATTAAATTAATATTAATTACGCAGTTGTGGGAATCGAAGAAGGCTTCTTCAAGGAACTGATATTCGAATCAGAGACAACAGGGAAGGATTTCCAACAGAGCAAAGACTTGGAAGCATTAAGACACAGAGAGAATTTAGGGGACAGTGGGAGGCACACTTACAGAGAGCGGAGAGCATGCTTAGAAGAAGAAACTGACAAGGCAAGTACATAAGATTTCACATGGGCATTTCACAGGAAATGCAAAGCTAAGTTTTCCCTTAAGCGAAGATGTTAGTTCCCAATATGACTTAACCTCAATTTTAAGCCATTAATTCAATATGAGAAAAATTGATTATTTTGCTCCTGAAATCTCTAACATCAGAGGTCTCCCGAAGGCACAATTAGTATCTGGAAAATGCCTGAAGCAATTCCCGTTCTCTTTAATGTTCTTTTTGCCATTGGATTATTTATTAGGCATTTAGAGAGTTCATTTGTTCTCCTCTAGCTGCCTGAGGTAAAAGAATGTAGGCACCTCTTCTGCCATTAGCTTATAGTGTTACAAGACAACCATTTTCTAGCATAGAAAACAGGAAGACTTGGTCATGCAGCAACGTCATACCCTCGGAGGTCAGTGTAAGATGTTATCTCTCTAAGGCAACAACATAGAGACTTTTGGGGCTGTGGGTCATTTTAATAAGTTCAAAATACAGGACAGGGCAAAGTTTGACAAATCTTAAAACCCACAGCAGGTTTATCCCAAATAAGCAGGCTTTATCCAGTTGCTGAAGCTGTAGATACTTCCT
>ML110718.1:0-44698 GCA_003697995.1 Taxidea taxus jeffersonii
CAAATGTAATACTAAAAGGGTGGCAAAGCCCCAAGGAAGATGTGCTTTAACCAAATCAGAAGAGACCCCAAATCGTGGGGGGGGGGACGGAGAAAGGGGGTAAAAAGAAGTTCAGAAAAGAGAAAAAAAAATTTTTTTAAACACAAATATAGAAAAAAATATTAAATATATATATATATATATATATACGTATTAGACTGGTGACTAGAACAGGGTCACCCACTTAATTCTGGGAGTATTTTGGTCTCTTAGAAGAAACTACTTCCCAAAATTTAAAAAAATGAAAAACATATATAAGGGTAAACACAGTGAAGGGATGAAATACGACTATAAAAATGAAAAAAAAATTTTTTTTTCCCTAACAAAGGAGTTGATAGGTAGGGAGAATAAAATAAAAAAATAAATTTAAATTTAAAAAAAAAGAAAAAGAAAAAAAAATTTTTTTCCCTAACAAAGGAGTTGATAGGTAGGGAGAATAAAATAAAAAAAATAAAAATAAATTTAAAAAAAGAAAGTGGAGAGAACTTCCTTGGGCTGAAGACTAGATCAAGACCGGTACTAGATTTGGGGTGTATTTTGACCTATTAGAAGAATTTGTACCCCAAATTTTTAAGAAGAAAAAAAACCCTATGTGTATACAAAGAATAAAGTTGGATACAGTGAAGGATAAAATATGACTATAATAATAAAAGTTCAAGAAAGATTTTTTTAAGAAAGTTATTAAGATAAACTAGTTAAAAAACGTTAAAAGAGGAAAGGGTAAAAGTTAAAAAAAATTAGCAGAAGAGAAAAAAAATTTTTTAAAGTTAATTAACTTTTCAAGACTAAGGATTCATGGGACAAAGCCAAGAATTCTATGCTTTGCTTTCTCCTCCTCTGGAATTCTGCTGTTCTCCTTGGTAAGTGAACTTGGTCTTGGCTGGATTTCTTTGATCTTCTGGGGGAGGGGCCTGTTGTAGTGATTCTCAAGTGTCTTTGCCTCAGGCGGAATTGCACCGCCCTTACCAGGGGCCGGGCTAAGTAATCCTCTCAGGTCCTCTTTCGGGAGCTTTTGTTCCCTGAACGCGCTTTCCGTAGAGTTCCGGAGGACGGGAATGAAAATGGCGGCCTCCCAATCTCCGGTTCAGAGGAGCCGAGAGCTCGGGGCCCAGTCTTCAGTGCGCCTTCAGAAAAAAGCGTTTAATCACTCCCGTCTCCCCCGCCTCCAGCCGCGCTTGGAGAAAATCGTGCCTAAGCAGTCCCGTCTCACTGGCTTCTGGGAGCGCTCCGAGCTCACCCAGCCTGTGACCAAGCATCTCTGTCTCTGGCACACAGCCCCACCTGGAGTCTCCGAACCCTGTAGATCCCTGAGCTCTCCCAGGTCGGAGTCTCCCCGGATCTTGTGGGGACCCCTCGCACAGAGCACCGGCCCGTGTCACAGACCACGGCTCTAGGAAACCCTGAGTTGAGAGCTCACTCCTCAGCTCTGTCTCTGCAGCCAGCTTCCCCGCTCTAATACCTGTGAGCTCTGCGACACTCAGACACCCCTGATCCTTCTGTGACCCCGTGGGACCTGAGTCCATGCTGTCCCCGCAAGGTCTTCACCCCAGTTTAGACTCTGGAGCGATGACCCTCCATGGAGCAGACTTTTAAAAGTCC
Organism: Taxidea taxus jeffersonii; assembly: GCA_003697995.1. NCBI lineage: Eukaryota > Metazoa > Chordata > Mammalia > Carnivora > Mustelidae > Taxidea > Taxidea taxus. The sequence goes on from ML110718.1 coordinate 1,639, forward strand.
TGATTTTGTGCGCCATTGTTCCGCCGCTTGCCAGGAGCTGGCCCCTCCCCCGGGGGTCTATCTTTCCGTCGCTTTGGATTCACTTCTCCGCTGGTCCTACCTTTTAGAAAGTGGTCGATTTTCTGTTTCTAGAATTGTTGTTCTTCTTCTCTTTGATCTCCTGTTGGATTCGTAGGTGTTCGAATGGTTTGATAGGCTATCTAGCTGATCTCCTGCTGCCTGATGTCGTCTCAGCCTGCTACTTCTCCACCATCTTGACTCCTCCCCTCAATTCCTATTTCTTATATCTTTCTTACATATCTTCCACTTTTCCTCACACAGAGTTGGTTCCCTTATTTTCATCAGTCTTAATTACATTTAGAATTTTGCATTCTTTAAAAACCTTATTCTCCAGTGAAAGCTCAGGAGTAAAAAATTGTGAACTGTTACACCAGAACTTTTTAGATGACAAATTTGTGAATCAGTTAAGCACAAAGCGTGTTTACCAACAGACTCAAATACCCTTAGTTTTTTGCAGTAAGTAGTCAAGCACAAACCTACATCCAAATCTCAATGCTTTAGCACATTATCTTATTCAGAAAAGACCTAGATATCCAATGAATTCAATCCCACTTATCATACAAGCAAAACTTTAAAGTTTCAGGCTACTAAAGATTTTGAAGGCTATCTTAACGTCTATGAAAACTTTGATGAGACAAGAGTAACCACCATTTAAAGTCATCCTTTTGCTAACAAACTGCAACAAAGATAACATGAGCTTATTTGATCTCTAGCAAATCTTGGTAGAATAAGTTTTGCCTTTAGTGCTGATAAAGTTGAAGACATGTCTATCTTAATTAAAATGACAAACAACTTAGTTTAAATATTGAATTATATTCCCCTGGATCCTCCTCATTGTCAATTTGTTTATTATTTATTTATTTTTATTTACTTATTTATTTTTTACCTGAGACCCTGGTGGGGAAGTCTGGAGTGGGCAGTATTGTGTCCAGGGGGTGTTCTTCTTGCTCCTTGACAGTGAAGGGAGAAGGAGACAGTGAGGATGGTACAGAAGCCAGTTATGCAGGCTGCACCCAAGGTGGTGTAGCAACAGAAGGGGGAGGGGGAGACAGAAGAGGTGAAGTGCTGCCAGAAGGCAAAGAAAGAGTTCTCCATTCTAGAGTTCATCAGCTCCAACAGAGTAGCGGATGCCATGTTTTCCTGCCAACAAGGGGGAATAGGTAGTCCTTGTTGGACCAGAGAAAAAAGGGAATTTCCCTGAAACAAAGAGTGTTTTCACAGCTGCTTGGGAATATTCCTTAAAGTCCTCATCCAGAGGCACATAGAATAACCACAGATGATTCCAGTTATAGCCATTAACCTGGGAAATGAGTGAGGGAGAAGCCTCCACATCTATTAAGAGGAACAGTGAGAGAAACAGTCAAGAGTTCTCTTTGTCTGGGATGGCCTGTGTTTCCTCCAGCAACCTGGATTTATTTGGAGGCCTATTTAAATAATTATCATTCAGTATATCAGGAGTGGGCTTACTAGCTGACAGGTTCAGGCAAACACATTCAGCAAGAGGCCCTTAGGTCAGGGTCATAGTGTAGAGCAATGAAGGCCTAGGTATGGCCTAGGTATAGGCCATTTGCCCTATTTCCTGCAGACAAGATCTAACCAATAGATCCCACTGTGGCCATGCAGTGTTATAGGAGCTCAGCCCTTTCCTAAGTTTTGCATTCTGAATTGTTTCCAGTGGGTTAAAAGGCACCCTAAGGAAGAGTCCTTAAGAACCAAAGAAGCCTACTGAAGCCATTCTCCCAGAAAATTAAAGAATATCCATTGCCAAATCCTCCAATTCCTGGGTGGCATCCCACACAGGCTATGTCAGAGGATCCATGTATGAAAAGCAACCAAAGGCATCCCTCAAACAAAATCGCTGTTAATCCCCATCCTGCCTTCCCTTATTCATGCCTTAAAAGGTCCTGGAGGGATGCCGGCACCCTTCCTCTTCCCCTGCCTTCCTCACCCCTCCCCCTCCACATCACATCCTAGGATGCCAAAGGGTGTCCGGTGAATGGACTGAAATACCAAGGTGTGCCAAACTATGCCCTGAAGATTGTGTACTGCCCTGCCACTTTTAACCCACAAAAAAATACTAGAAAATTTTACAGTGGGGAATTATCCAATTTGGTAATTTAAATAATTAGCAGAGGACATTGATGGAAATCAGTAAAGATGGAAATCCATCATGGTCTATGCAACATTCCAACACATATGGTGTTTACAGCCAACATTCCTGGGAAATTGTCCCATTTAGATTGTAATACAATTGGGTCCTGGTTTTGGACAGCTCCCAGTGGAGGTCCCAGAGCCAGAAGTGGCTAGACCATGGATGTGGAAGAGATCACATTAGATCAATCAGGAGGAAACCTCACATGAGAGTCTTAAGATTGGCAGCCATGCTAGTCACTTAAGTGGCTGTCCCATGCCCAAGACAGACAACTGTGTATAAGGACAGTAATTTTTTTAAAAAGTCATCAAGTTTCTGGGTCTTATTTCCATCCCAGCCAGGGTACTAAATTCCAGCCAAAAGGCAGACTTTCTCCACCCCATAGAGTAGCCACAGTCTGAAGAATTTCAGCCTCAGCAATTGACATGAAAGTGTTCCAATAAGACCATAGTCTTTGAAAAGCCCCTGAAATGAGAGTAAAGGGAGAGGAGAAAAAGTAATCACCAATTTTGCACTAAAGCTTGGAGTCCAGATGTAAAGACTCAAAGCCCTACGTTGGGCATCATATGATGGTTTTTGGAATATAGGTGAGGTTCATGGGGTGAGGTCTGGAACCGATGACCAAGAAAGAATTCTTGAGACACCTTTGGTGCAAAATGGTGGTTTATAAAAGCACTGTGACAGGACCCAGGGACAGAAAGTGCTGCTGCCTCAGGGTTGTGAGGGGTGGCTGATTATATACTATGGGGTTGGGGGAGATAAGGAAAAAGGGAGGTTTCAAAAGAACTTTCATATGCTAAAGAAGACCTACAAGATACCAGAGGCCTTGCCATTGTCAAGTAAGGCTGTTTTTCTTTCTAGCAAAGCATTAACAGTAAGATAAATCAGAGGTTCCTGGAAGAATATCACACATGTCCCATGCAGGAGTGGGGAGCTGCTGGGGGGAGGTTGCCGGGTGTCAGTTTGTGCTTTGTCTCAGCTAGCCTTCTGCTCCCTTATCATGTCAAGGTAGTTGACAGAAAACCTTGAATTTCTGAATTCAGAATTCAGAATATCTGAATTTCTCAGATATCCTAATCTTTACTGACTTTGATTTTTCTATCAAATACTCAAAAAACAGTGTAAAGCCTCCATCCAAACAAAATTTTAGATTTTTCTATTTCTCCTTTTCTTTCTATCAGCTTCTGTCTCATATACTTTGAAATTCTGTCATTAAGTATATACACACTTAGAATTGTTATGTCTTTTTTGGAGAAATAACTCCTTTATCATTAGGTGATGTCTCCCTTTATCCCTCTTAATATTACTCGTTCTGACATCTACTTTGTCTAGTATCAACAGAATTATTCCAGCTTCCTTTTGATTTTGTTTGCATGGTATATATTCCTCCTCTTTTTACTTTTAGTGTAGCTAAGTGTTTATACTTAAAATGGGTTACTTAGAGACAGATGAGAATTTGATCATGCCATTTTATTCAGTCTAATCATCTATCATAGAATATATCCTTATACCAATTATATTTCATACAATTATTTAAATAGTTGGATATTTTTGCTAAATATTTTCTATTAATTATATTAGACATTTGATCATTTTCTTATTATTTTCCTGCTGACTTTTGGATTAGCATTGCCATAGGATTTGTTGCATATAAATATAGTCTACCTTCAAATTCTAAAGCAAGAACTTAGATCAGTATACTCTAAATTTCTCTCTCCCACTTTTTGTGCAATTGTTGTCATATGTGATGTGGGGGGGGGAAGCAAAAGAAAAAATTAAATTTCCTTCCTTTCTATAGCCCATTGGTAGGTCCTCAAAAGAGGCAAGTGATCTTCCTCTGGGAGCTCAGCTACCTCAATCAGTGTTGACACTTTGCTAGGGCCAAAAGGCAATCTTAGCCCGAACCCCCCCCAGGACCCTGTGAGTCTACTCTAATATTTGAAATTTCCCTTGGAAATTTCTTTTAACTCTAGCCCCCTAAGATATATGTTAGCAATCATCCTCCAAACATAGGGCTCATTGACACACAACTGAAGGGTCTCATGACCGACTTCTTACTAAAGAATAATAGATGAATCTTTCCTAACAGTAGCTAGCCCCCTCAGGGTCCTGGAAACCGTGTTTCCAAAATAGCTTTGATGAAGTTCTAGAATATAGGTGAGGTTTGGTGGGGTAAGGTCCAGAGCTGATGACCAACAAAGAATTCTTGAGACATCCTTGGTGCAAAATGGTGGTTTATTAAAGCACAGGGACAGGACCTATGGGCAGGAGGAGCTGTTGCCCTGGGGTTGTGAGGGGTGGCAGGTTATGTACCATGGGAGTAAGGGAAGTAAGGAAAAGGGAGGCTTCAATAGAACTTTCATATACTAAAGAGGACCTACAAGATACCTGATACCAGAGGCCTTGCCACTGCCAAGGTCATTTTGCTCTCTAGCAAGGTATTAACATTAAGATGGGTGGGAGATTCCTAAGGAATGTCACATATGTCCCACCCAGGAGTCAGGGTAGAGGGGAAGGTAGCAAGGTGTCAGCCTTTTGCTTTGTCCTCAGCCAGCTTTGTTCCCTCATCATTCCCCTCTGAACAATTTTGACCCTTAAATCTTTTAAGGTTCTTGAAGGTAGAAGGTGTCATCTTCTGTAACTTCTTCCTGCTGAATATGGGCATAGAGTTGTCCCTACCTACTCAGGTCAACACTGATCAGTTGGAGAATGTGTAAGGGAGTTACAAAAGATAGAGGCACCTGAGTGCAGGGGAGACTGCTCAGGTGGTCTTCCCAAGTGGAAAGGACCATCTATGGAAGTTATGGCAGCAAAGGAGTCGACACCAGGTGAGGAGACATGAGAGAAAACAGCAAAACATGATTAGTATTAACAAAAAGAAAATGAAGCTCAAATAAGTTTTTTTTTTTTTTTTTGCTAGTTGACAAAAAACCCTTTTCCAGTCCAGGAGTTTAATCAATCATTAAAGTTGAGAGGGACTGTTTGAAGTGTTAACTTGAGTAGGTCAGAACCCAAGATATATTTTGTAATAATCTGGAACATAAACATAGTATTTTGTTTTTGTGATAGCACAACGTCTACCTTGCATAGCAGTCAAAACATCCAATGCCAATGCCATTCTGTTTTGTAAAGCTTCTTTACAATTTGTATTACCATAGCATTTTAATAGAGAAATGCTACTTTGAGGGTCATTTAGAGCTGACCATGTACTTAGTAAGAGCTTCCATGTGCCAACAATGAGACAGAACAAGTCCACCACTGTTTTAAGTTGGAAGGTTGGCCAGGTTGGTAATGATTTTAATAATGCATCCATGATTCCAGGCAAGACCCAGAGTACAGTGGCCTATTCTGCCTGGGGGAAGCCATGAGCACAAGTTATGGTCATGTAACCATTGGGTCCCATTAGGAGACAGTCCTCCAATTTTGGGTTTCTGTCAAGGGCTATTCAGTTTTGGAGGGTCATTTTTTTAATGTGTAATAAAATGCAGCCCATTGTTACTTTGTAGGGACCAAGGGAGTCCAAACTTAAGGACAATTTTCTTTCACGATGTTTTTGTCACCTCCATGGCCTTTTTGTCCAAATCAGTGGCCAGGTGTAAACCCTGTATTACTTTCATTGGTTCCTAAGGTTGCATCCTTTGATATCCTTGGAGTGAATTACAGCTATCTCCTTAGGTAGGTGTACAGCCTTAAGAAAAGTAGTAATTTTAGGCCTGCATTTCAATGTGGACTTGTGGCTTGATAATAAACCCCTTTTCTTCCAAATTGCTCCATGGATATGTAGGACTAGGAAACATTATTTGGAGTCAGTATTAATATCAATTTTTAAGGCTCTGGCAATTGCAAAGTGCTAGTGAGCACTATGGCATACCCAGCTTTTCTTATTCCTTTTATGGAAACTACTGTCATCAGTAAACCAACTGTCACTTGTATTTTTAATAGGGGCATCTTAAATCTAGCCAACTAGAGTAACCAACATCAATAACCTCTGAACATTTTCTGCTCTACAGAGAAAGAAGCACAATGGTCAGGTTGAGGCATATGGGTAACTATGTTTAACATTTTAAGTATTATTTCTGGCATACCTGTAAGTGTAGCCCAGTATTTAATAAGTCAGCCTCCATCATCCATTGGTGGCCTATGGTCTCTAAGACATTTTGGCCTTGATGTGAAGTCATTACAGTCAGGGACTGACCCATAGTGAGCTTTGAGGCTCCTTTAACGAGGAGGGCCGTTCTATGCTTAGCTAAAGCATTTGTTTTCAACTGTACCTCAATAGAGTTGGCTTCTAGGATAAATAGGACTAAGGTCCAGCCTTAACATTATCCTAATTACAAAGGATCACTGGCAAGTGGGAGAAAACTTGTCAAGAGATAAGGGGAGTCCCACATGCATCATACAGTGCAATCATAAAGAAAGTGGGGTCATCCATTATCTCCACAAATCCATAGTTAATCCTATGGGGTGGAGTATTCGAGCTCTTAGGCAATTATCTTAGCCCCACAGAATTGATCAAGCTTTAAATTATGTAATTTTGGGGGAATCAATCCCATTTTCCAGTTGTTTAAATAGTTTTGTGCCCATGGGGTTCTGTTATTATCACCACAGAATAAGCAAGATTGTCTAAACAAGCTATTGTGCAATTTCTCTGAAGTTTACCTCAAGTTGTCTAACTTAGGTAAACAAAAATTCAAAGAAAATCAAATCTAGAATCCACAAAGGTGTGTTATTAAAACATAATTTTTCTCTCTAAAATAACCCTCATTGGGGCATCTGGGTGGCTCAATGGGTTAAAGTCTCTGCCTTCAGCTCAGGTCATGATCTCAGGGTCCTGTGATCGAGCCCTGCATCGGGCTCTCTGCTCAGCAGGGAGCCTGCTTCCCCCCACTCTCTCTGCCTGCCTCTCTGCCTGCTGTGATCTCTGTCTGTCAAATAAATAAATAAAATATATTTAAAAATAAATAAATAAATAAATAAATAAAATAACCCTCATTTCCAGAGATAGCCAAATTGGGACTAATTTATTTGAAAAACAAGTCCAGTTTAAATAGATTTGGACTAATTATTTACATAAGAGCAGCAAGAAGAGTGAGAGATCATATAGATCTTTTAGAATCTGCTTTGCTGGAACTTCTCATAAGGAATCTCTAGGTTGAACTTTTAGTAGCCTCTCCAGACCAGAAGCCAAGCCATTACTTGCCATCAGACATGCCTGTAATACCTTTGATTTGGGCAGATTCCTTTCCATGAAGTCTCCAAAGTATCCTGAGGTTCCTGCACCTGCCAGGAGGTGAAATTCTTCACTCACCTGGTGAGGGTGCTGGAAGTGTGTAAGCAAGGTACCAGGCCAATAGTTCCAAGGGGCTTTATCGCTCCAGGTTTCATAAAGTCAACCTTAGTTCCTTAAAGCTTTCTAGTCACATATCTGAGTCTGTGCATGTCTTTCTCAAATATAACATTCCAGTCAAAGCCTTGGTAAAATAACCCATGTTCCCAATAGTGTCCTGTTACAAGGAGAACAGATTCTTACTGAACTTGTGCAAATGACTGATTGCCATGAAAGAAGGAATACTTAGTGAGACCTTTTGAGTTTTAGAGGATTCAGATAAAGAGAAAAGTTGAATGCTTTGATTTGTTTACAAATAAGTATTTTTACATTTCTATAAGTCGCAGATATCTTAAGAAAAATGTTTCCCTAGTCTGGAAGAGCAAACATTAGAAGACCTGCAATGTTTAAAATAACAGATTCAACACTATAATCTTTTAGTCCCACATTACTAATTCTGGTTTAGTTTGAATGCAGCTTTAGTTAGTCTTGGAAATTCTTTTCCATTTCAGTTTTAGGATCTTCAAATATATCAAATATCTGTATTTGTCCTGAAAGTCCTTTATATGAATCTCCTTTAAGGTGAAACTCATTTTACAAGAGAATTAAAACAATTATAAATGACAAAAACTCAGAATGGATATGGTTAAAGAGCTGATGAGATGAGAGTTTATAATTTTGCTGGCAAGGAAATCAGGTTACTTCTATGATACATGACACTTCAGTAATTACAATATCAAGTGACGAAACATTAAAACTTGATTAGGAATCAAGATGGTGGAGCAATAGCAGGCTGAGACGACATCAGGCAGCAGGAGACCAGCTAGATAGCTTATCAAACCATTCCGAACACCTACAAATCCAAAAGGAGATCGAAGAGAAGAAGAGCAACAATTCTAGAAACAGAAAATTGACCACTTTCTGAAAGGTAGGACCTTCGGAGAAGTGAATCCAACGCATCGGGAAGATAGACTCCGGGGGGAGGGGCCGGCTCCCGGCAAGCGGCGGAACACCGGAGCACAAAATCAGGACTTTTAAAAGTCTGCTCCACGGAGGGACATCACTCCAGAGGCTGAACCTGGGTGAAGACCTCGCGGGGACAGCATGACCTCAGGTCCCGTGGGGTCACAGAAGGATCGGGGGTGTCTGAGTGTCACAGAGCTCAGAATATTAGAGCAAGGAAACCGGCTGCAGAGACAGAGCTGAGGAGTGAGCTCTCAACTCGGGGTTACCTTGAACCATAATCCATGACACAGGCCAGTGCTCTGTGCGGGGGTCCCCACAAGATCTGGGGAGACTCCGACCTGGGAAAGTCCAGGGATCTGCGTGGTTTGGACACACCAGGTGGGGCTCTGTGCCAGACAGAGATGCTTGGTCACAGCCTGGGTGACCTTGGAGTGCAACCAGAGGCCAGTGAGATGGGACTGATTGAGCTCGATTTTCTCCAAGCGCGGCTGGAGGCCGGGGAGACGGGCGTGATTAAGCACTTTTCTCTGAAGGCGCACTGAAGACTGGGCCCCGAGCTCTCGGCTCCTCCGGGCCGGAGACTGGGAGGCAGCCATTTTCATTCCCGTCCTCCGGAACTCTACAGAAAGCGTTCAGGGAACAAAAGCTCCCGAAAGCGAACCTGAGAGGATTACTTAGCCCGGCCCCTGGCAAGGGCAGTGCAATTCCTCCTGGGGCAGAGACACTTGAAAATCACCACAACAGGCCCCTCCTCCAGAAGATCAACAAGAAATCTAGCCAGAACCAAGTTCACTTACCAAAGAGAACAGCGGAATTCCAGAGGAGGAGAAAGCAAAGCATGGAATTCATAGCTTTCTTCCCATGAATCTTTAGTCTTGCAAAGTTAATTAATTTTTTCAAATATTTTTTCTCTTCAGCTAATTTTTTTAACTTTTACCCTTTCCTCTTTTAACATTTTTAACTAGTTTACCTTAATAACTTTCTTAAAAAAATCTTTTTGAACCTTTATTATTATAGTCATTTTTTAATTTTTTTTAATTTAAGCTTTATTTAAACATATAATGTAACCCCACCACCCTCTCCCAAACCCTCTTCCCCCCACCCCCCTCAGTTTGTTTTATGTATTATAGTCATATTTTATCCTTCATTGTATCTAAATTTATTCTTTATAAAAACATAGGGTTTTTTTCTTCTAAAAAATTTGGGGTGCAACTTCTTCTAATAGATCAAAATACACCCTAAATCTAGCACCGGGCTTGATCTAGTCTCCACCCCAAGCAAGTTCTCTCCACTTTCTTTTTTTTTAATTCTCCCTACCAACTTACCTTACCAACTCCTTTGTTAGAAATTTTTTAAAAATTTTGTTTTTCATCTTTATAGTCATATTCCATCCCTTCATTGTGTTACCATTATATATGTTTTGCATTCCTTAAAATTTGGGGAGGCAGTTTCTTCTAAGAGACCAAACTACTCCCAAAATTAAGTGGGTGACCCTGTTCGAGTCGCCAGTCTAATACATATATTTTTTTTCTTTTTTTTATTTTTTCTTTATTTGTGTTCTTTTTATTAATTCTTTTCTTATTTCTGAACTTCTTTTTACCCCCTTTATCCCCCCCCACATGATTTAGGGTCTCTTCTGATTTGGTTAAAGCACATTTTCCTGGGGTCTTTGCCACCCTTTTAGTATTTCATTTGCTCCTTCATATATTCTTATCTGGACAAAATGACAAGGCGGAAAAATTCACCACAAAAAAAAAAAGAACAGGAGGCAGTACCAAAGGCTAGGGACCTAATCAATACAGACATTGGTAATATGTCAGATCTAGAATTCAGGATGATGATTCTCAAGGTTCTAGCCAGGCTCGAAAAAGGCATGGAAGATATTAGAGAAACCCTGTCTGGAGAAATAAAAGTCCTTTCTGGAGAAATAAAAGAACTAAAATCTAATCAAGTTGAAATTAAAAAAGCTATTAATGAGGTGCAATCAAAAATGGAGGCTCTTACTGCTAGGATAAATGAGGCAGAAGAAAGAATTAGAGATATAGAAGACCAAATGACAGAGAATAAAGAAGCTGAGCAAAAGAGAGACAAACAACTACTGGACTGCGAGGGGAGAATTCGAGAGATAAGGGATACCATAAGACGAAACAACATTAGAGTAATTGGGATTCCAGAAGAAGAAGAAAGAGAGAGGGGAGCAGAAGGTATATTGGAGAGAATTATCATAGAGAATTTCCCTAATATGGCAAAGGGAATAAACATCAAAATGCAGGAGGTGCAGAGAATCCCCCACAAAATCAATAAGAATAGGTCCACACCCCGTCATCTAATAGTGAAATTTACAAGTCTTAGCGACAAAGAGAAAATCCTGAAAGCAGCCTGGGACAAGAAGTCTATAACATACAATGGTAAAAATATTAGACTGGCAGCAGACGTATCCACAGAGACCTGGCAGGCCAGAAAGAACTGGCATGATATACTCAGAGCACTAAACGAGAAAAACATGCAGCCAAGAATACTTTATCCAGCTAGGTTATCATTGATAATAGAAGGACAGATAAAAAGCTTCCAGGACAAACAAAAACTGAAAGAATTTGCAAACACCAAACCAGCTCTACAAGAAATATTGAAAGGGGTCCTCTAAGCAAAGAGAGACCCTAAAAGTATTATCAGAAAGGAACAGAGACAATATACAGTAGCAATCACCTTACAGACCATACAATGGCACTAAATTCATATCTTTCAATAGTTACCCTGAATGTAAATGGGCTAAATGCCCCAATCCAAAGACACAGGGTTTCAGAACAGATAAAAAAACAAAACCCATCAATATGCTGCCTACAAGAAACTCATTTGAGACCCGAAGACACCTCCAGATTGAAAGTGAGGGGGTGGAAAACAATTTACCATGCTAATGGACATCAGAAGAAAGCTGGGGTGGCAATTGTTATATCAGATCAATTAGATTTTAAGCCAAAGACTAAAATAAGAGATGAGGAAGGACACTATATCATACTCAAAGGGTCTGTCCAACAAGAAGATCTAACAATTTTAAATATCTATGCCCCTAACATGGGAGCAGCCAACTATATAAACCAATTAATAACAAAATCAAAGAAACACACAGACAATAATACAATAATAATAGGGGACTTTAACACTCCCCTCACTGAAATGGACAGACCATCCAAGCAAAAGATCAACAAGGAAATACAGGTCTTAAATGACACACTGGACCAGATGGACATCACGGATATATTCAGAACATTCCACCCCAAAGCAACAGAATACACATTCTTTTCTAGTGCCCATGGAACATTCTCCAGAATAGATCACATCCTGGGTCATAAGTCAGGTCTCAACCGGTATCAAAAGATTGGGATCATTCCCTGAATATTTTCAGACCACAATGCTCTGAAGCTAGAACTCAATCACAAGAGGAAATTTGGAAAGAGCCCAAGCACATGGAGATTCAACAGCATCCTTCTAAAGAATGAATGGGTCAACCAGGAAATTAAAGAAGAATCGAAAAAAAACATGGAAACAAATGATAACGAAAACAGAACGGTCCAAAATCTGTGGGACACAGCAAAGGCAGTCCTGAGAGGAAAATATATAGTGATACAAGCCTTTCTCAAGAAACAAGAAAGGTCTCAAATACACAACCGAACCCTACACGTAAAGGAGCTTGAGAAAGAACAACAAAGAAAGCCTAAACCCAGCAGGAGAACAGAAATAATAAAGATCAAAGCAGAAATCAATGAAATAGAAACAAACAAAAAAAAAACAATAGAACAAATCAATGAAACTAGGAGCTGGTTCTTTGAAAGAACTAATAAGATTGATAAACCCCTGGCCAGACTTATCAAAGAGAAAAGAGAAAGGACCCAAATAAATAAAATCATGAATGAAAGAGGAGAGATCACAACCAACACCAAAGAAATACAAACAATCATAAGAACATATTATGAGCAACTCTATGCCAACAAATTCGACAATCTGGAAGAAATGGATGCTTTCCTAGAGACATATAAACTGCCAAAACTGAACCAGGAAGAAATAGAAAACCTGAATAGGCCCATAACCAGTAAGGAGATTGAAACAGTCATCAAAAATCTCCAAGCAAACAAAAGCCCAGGGCCAGATGGCTTCCCAGGGGAATTCTACCAAACATTTAAAGAAGAATTAATTCCTATTCTCCTGAAACTGTTCCAAAAAGTAGAAATGGAAGGAAAACTTCCAAACTCATTTTATGAGGCCAGAATCACCTTGATCCCAACACCAGACAAGGATCCCATCACAAAAGAGAATTACAGACCAATACCCTTGATGAACACAGATGTGAAAACTGTCACCAAAATACTAGCCAATAGGATCCAACAGTACATTAAGAGGATTATTCACCACGACCATGTGGGATTTATTCCAGGGCAACAAGGTTGGTTCCACATCCACAAATCAATCAATGTGATACAATACATTAACAAAAGAAAGAACAAGAACCATATGATACTCTCAATAGATGCTGAAAAGGCATTTGACAATGTACAGCATCCCTTCCTGATCAAAACTCTTCAAAATGTAGGGATAGAGGTCACACACCTCAATACTATCAAAGCCATCTATGAAAAACCCACCGCAAATATGATTCTCAGTGGAGAAAAACTGAGAGCTTTTCTGCTAAGGTCAGGAACATGGCAGGGATGTCTATTATCACCACTGCTATTCAACACAGTACTAGAAGTCCTAGCCTCAGCAATCAGACAACAAAAAGAAATTAAAGGCATCCAAATCAGCAAAGAAGAAGTCAAACTATCACTTTTTGCAGATGATATGATACTATATGTGGAAAACCCAAAAGGCTCCACTCCAAAACTGCTAGAGCTTGTACAGGAATTCAGTAAAGTGTCAGGATATAAAATCAATGCACAGAAATCAGTTGCATTTCTTTACACCAACAACAAGACAGAAGAAAGAGAAATTAAGGAGTCAATCCCATTTACAATTACACCCAAAACCATAAGATACCTAGGAATAAACCTAACCAAAGAGGCAAAGAATCTATACTCAGAAAACTATAAAGTACTCATGAAAGAAATTGAGGAAGACACAAAGATATGGGAAAATTTTCCATGCTCATGGATTAGAAGAACAAATATTGTGAAAATGTCTATGCTACCTAAAGCTATCTACACATTTAATGCAATGCCTATCAAAATCCCATCCAATTTTTTCAAAGAAATGGAACAAATAATCCTAAAATTTATATGGAACCAGAAAAGACCTCGAATAGCCAAAGGAATATTGAAAAAGAAAGCCAATGTTGGTGGCATCACAATTCCAGACTTCAAGCTCTACTACAAAGCTGTCATCATCAAGACAGTATGTTACTGGCACAAAAACAGACACATAGATCAATGGGACAGAATAGAGAGCCCAGAAATAGACCTTCAACGCTATGGTCAAGTAATCTTCGACAAAGCAGGAAAGAATATCCAATGGAAAAAAGACAGCCTCTTCAGCAAATGGTGTTGGGAAAATTGGACAGCAACATGCAGAAAAATGAAATTGGACCATTTCCTTACACCACACACAAAAATAGACTCAAAATGGATGAAGGACCTCAACGTGAGAAAGGAATCCATCCAAATCCTTGAGAAGTACACAGGCAGCAACCTCTTCGACCTCAACCGCAGCAACTTCTTCCTAGGAACAATGCCAAAGGCAAGGGAAGCAAGGGCAAAAATGAACTATTGGGACTTCATCAAGATCAAAAGCTTTTGCACAGCAAAGGAAACAGTCAACAAAACCAAAAGACAACTGACAGAATGGGAGAAGATATTTGCAAATGACATATCAGATAAAGGGCTAGTATCCAAAATCTATAAAGAGTTTAGCAATCTCAACACCCAAAGAACAAATAATCCATTCAAGAAATGGTCAGAGGATATGAACAGACATTTCTGCAAAGAAGACCATCCAGATGGCCAACAGACACATGAAAAAGTGCTGCACGTCACTGGGCATCAGGGAAATACAAATCAAAACCACAATGAGATACCACCTCACACCAGTCAGAATGGCTAAAATGAACAAATCAGGAAATGACAGATGCTGGCGAGGATGTGGAGAAAGGGGCACCCTCCTACACTGTTGGTGGGAATGCAAGCTGGTGGAGCCACTCTGGAAAACAGCATGGAGGTTCCTCAAGAAATTGAAAATAAAGCTACCTTGTGACCCAGAAATTGCACTACTGGGTGTTTACCCTAAAGATACAAATGTAGTGATCCGAAGAGGCGCATGCACCCGAATGTTTATAGCAGCCATGTCCACGATAGCCAAGTTATGGAAAGAACCTAGATGTCCATCAACAGAGGAATGGATAAAGAAGATGTGGTATATCCATAGTGTATATATTCTACTGGGAGGAACATGTTAGATTTTTTTAAGAAATTTTTTTTTTTAAGAAATTTATTTTTAAGTAATCTCGACACCCAAGGTGGGGCTTGAACCGCACAACCCCAAGATCAAGAGTTGCACACTCTACCAGTTGAGCCAACCAAGCATTCCATAGATTTTTTTTTTAAGATTTTATTTATTTATTTGTCAGAGAGTGTGAGCACAGGCAGACAGAGAGGCAGGCAGAGGCAGAAAGAGAAGCAGGCTCCCTGCCGAGCAAGGAGCCTGATGCAGGACTCAATCCCAGGACACTAGGATCATGACCTGAGCCGAAGGCAGCTGCTTAACCAACTGAGCCACCCAGGCGTCCCTCCATAGATATTTTTTAATCAATAAAAATCTTAGCAGCCATCATCTATCAGTCACTGCACTAAGGGCTAGAGATAACACGGTATTCCCCTGTACTTACTCACAGTTTCACTTCCCATGGTTTCAGTTACCCAAGACCAACCATGTTCTGGAGACAGAGGATTCTCCTTATGATGATATGTCATAACGTCAATAGTCTCCTAATACTACTTCACAGTGTCTATGTCATTCACTTCACTTCATCTCATTACCTAGGTATTTTGTCATCTCACATCCTCACAAGATGAAGTATGAATATAATATATTTTAAGATAGACTACCTTCACATAACTTTTTTTTATAATATATTGCCCTATTTTATTATTTTTTATCTATTTCTCTATTTTATTAATGTTGTTAATCTCTCTCACTGCCTAATTTATAAATTAAATTTTATCATAAGTATGTATGTATGTATGTATAGGAAAAAATATAGTATATATAGGACTCAGTACCATCTATGGCTTCAGACATCTCCTAGGAGTCTCGGAATGTATCCCTGGCAGATAAGGGGGTATCATTAGAATATAGAAGAAAAACGGGGCTCAGATTCCAGTAGATGTGACAAATACTTCCTTTTTTCTTTTATCATATTAAGACCCGGAGATTCTACATAATAGACAGTACAAAGCCCCTAAAGAGAGTATGAGTCTCGTTTGTTTAGAGAACAAGAAGATCAGTCTGGCTGGAACAAGACTAGAGAGTTTGTAGAGAAAAAAGTCATGTAAAAAATGGCAAAGTCTTCTGATTTTTCCTAATGTTAATCTGAGCAGAGGTCCCCACCTTAATATTTGATTATCATATTTCATAAAGACAAATAGAAACATGAAATCTGTCAGTGATTTTTTTCTGCTTTTTTCCCTAAAGGTTTCTTCATATTTTCAAAAATAAATCCAGACAATAGGCTATTATTCAACATTGGAAAGAACTATCAAGCCATGAAAAGACACCTAGGAAACTTAAATGCATATTACTAAGTGAAAGAAACCAATCTAAAAAGATTACATGGTGCATGATTCCAACTGAATGACACTCTGGAAAAGACAGAACTATGAGGACAGTAAAATATCAGTGGTTGCCAGGAGTTGGGGGGTGGGAAGGATGAATAGGCAGAACACAGAGGATTTTGAGGGCAGTAAAACTGTTCTCTATGATACTATAATGATGGATACATGTTATATCCATTTGTCAAAACCCACAGAATATACACCAAGAGTGAACCTAGTGTAAACTGTAGACTTTAGGTGATGATGATATGTCTGGGTAGGTTCATTGATTGTAACAAATACACCATTTTGGTATGGGACGTTAATAGTGAGGAAAGTTGTATATGTGCAGGAACAGATGCTGTATGGGAACTCTGTATTTTCTTCTCAATTTTCCTGTGAATTTAGAACTGCTCTTAAAAAACAAAATCTATTTGAGGAAAAAATATACATACATACATGTATAAATAGAAATAAAGAGCTAGCATGCAAGAGTAGAACCTATGGAGAAGCAAATCAGGAAAAAGATGTCAGAAGTAAGAAAGAGCTAGTAGTTTTCATTGGTAGCAAGAGGAATTAAGCATTCCTACATTGAAGGAATGGGGAAAGAACTTACATTTTTGCACTCATGGGGGGTGGGGGTGGGAGACATAAAGCTGACCTTGGATGTCCACCAACAATGAGCTATGATGAGCAGTGGCCTCTCAATACAGAAATGTGTTCTCTGGAAGCTCAGAGGAGAAACATCTAACCCAGCCTGGGAGAGGGTATTTATGTTGAAAGAGTACTTCAGGAAAGAATTTTCTGTATGGGAACATTGACTATGAGTCCTGGAGTACATCACACAAGCCCTCACTTAACTACCCAACCACATGCCACTCACCTCTCATCTCACACCCCACTGAGAAGGTAAAGTCATTCTTTTGTTACTTGTCCTAGGTAACTATAGCAACTTCAAGTCTACTATGACTTTGTGTCTCCTAGACTTTGTCAGTCCTTAGAAATTCCTGATCTCAGAAGTGTCTTTACACAGACTATTCAAGTTACAACAGAATTAATAGTTCAGAAGTCTTTTATGATACCTGAAACCTGATCTGACAGAGCCAGCTCATTCCACCTGACCCCAGCCTTCTCTAGATTTCCTCTTGACATTGTCTTCATCTGTGTTCTATTACTAAGGCAGTCACTGCCAAGAAACGCCTGAGAAGATGGTGATCCAGGAAAATATCTTGGTTCTGGGTAAAGTCCTTCTAATTACATTTGGCAAGAGCATACTGCAGACAGGTATGGAAATGCAGTGAATGTGAATGGTAGCAGTTGAGAAGAGTCAAGAGAGACTTGCCTGGTGAACACTATCTGAGTAAATCCAGATGCTCTCAGTTTTGAAAGATCCTTGGGGATATATGCCAGGAAGATACCATCTTCCTTGACATCTCTCAGAATCTATGCTTTATGAGTTTATTTCAACAACAGAACCTTCTTCTACTACCAGAGACCTCAAGGTCTTATTTTGTATCTAATTTGGAAATCAAGAAATATATAATGAAATCATTCTGTAGTTCTATTTAAACTAATCTCGGTAATTTTCAGTATTGCTAGTATTCCTTCACGAGCAATTACTAATTAATCACTTAATTGCTTTGTAACATTTCCATGTCTTATACATTTTAAACTATACCAGCTTTGGACAACCATTTGTATTAATTACTTAGGTGCCATTTAAAGTACATCTTTTGTCAAAAATTTTCCCTTTCAAATCATAAAGTGAGAGTATAAGGGGTATTCTCTTTTTCATTTTGGGGAAACTAATGAACAAACTAAATTAGAAGATGCATAATCATAAACACACCAGAGGTATGTTGTGAACAGTAATTGACAGGTTTTGCAATAGACAGATGTACATGTTGCTTTTTATTAGAAGGGATATACCTTCAATTGTCAAAATCAGAAATGTGTTTCTTTTTTGTAATCTAGAGTTTATCTCATAATGATCTATAAGCTCCTGATACCTCCCTTTAAACTCAGGCACATCTAATGGTTTCAGGTCATGACTCTGTGCCCTGCCCAGCCATCCCTATCTGCCTACACAGGTGTTTCCCCACAGGGGTGCTGACCTAACAAGCCCATATGCACTTACACAGAGTCCTATTCTTGGAACAGATTTCCCAAAATCAATGGCCCAAAAAAGAGTGTGTCTGAGAGCTGAGGTCAGAGAGCTTTTTACCATCTCATGCTGAGAACTACATGCTCACAGACCATTTTGGCTTTAGCCCCTATATCATTCCTCTCTGATAATCTCAATCTTACTTAACTAATAAATGTAATATACATTGATATATCTATATTAAATACATTTACATCATGCTAAACAACGTGTTGTAGTGTCACAAAATTTTAATTTATTTAATAAATATTTAATGCTGTTTGGTGCCAGGCATTGTTCCATGCACTTAAGAAATAATAATCCTCATAAAAATCATATAGGATCAAATACTATTGTCATTCTCATTTTGTAAATAGAGCTACTAATGTATAGAGGTGTCAAGTAACATGTCTATGTCTAGATAACATAGACATTTACTTGACATATCTAATCTAATGATTAGATATATCTATAATCATTTCATGGCAAGGATGGCATTTAAACTCAAAGACTGTGGCTTCCGATCTGTGCTCTAAACCACTATGGTGTGCTACCTTTGATAGAACTATGATGATACATAGCTGATAGCTGATGGATGGATGAATGGATAGAGAGATTTATGAAGGGAGAGAGGATAGAAGTGAGAGAGGGAGGGAGATGAAAAAAACTTATGTATTTTGGCCTCTCTATGTCTCTTTTACCACACCATGCAAAAGTAGTGTTAGAAATTTGTTAGGCATCAGCAGCCAGAGCTCACTCTGCAGGCCCATGCAGGTGTGGTGCTCACAGAGGAGGGCAAAGTGAATGTGGAACACGTGGTGATTACTGCTGCTACACACAGGGTCAGAGACAAATTCTAAAATATCTCACTGCATGAGTTACAGATTCATTGAAAAAAGGGAAAGCTTCAATGGCAAGGATCAACCACATAAGGAAAGGCCATCCTGCCCCTTCCCACAGAGGCATTTACATTACAGGGCTGGGACCTCCTTGTTGTTCCCTCTTTAATAGCACAAATGTGAGAAGGTGGCCTTATCAATGGGGATATTCAGATTGGTGTCAAGGAGAGAGCATTTGGGCACAGTTATTTATAAGAGTTGTCTGTGTGGAGAATGCCTGGGTGACTCTTGGTTTTGGCTCAAGTCTTGATCTCAGGGTCATGAGATCTAGCCCTGCATCAGGTTCCATCCTGGGTGGGAATCCTGCTTAAGATTCTCTCTCTCTCTCTCTCCAACAGATGAATGGATAAAGGAGATGTGATAGGTGTGTGTGTGTGTGTGTGTGTGTGTGTGTGTGTGTGTGTGTGTGTTTATATATACACAATGAAATATTACTCAGGCAACAAAAAGAACAAAATCTTGCCATTTGCAACAATGTGGATGGAACTAGAGGGTATTACGCTAAGCGAAATAAGTCAGTCAGAGAAAGACAAATATCATATGATTTCATTCATATATGGAATTTAAGAAACAAAACAGATGAACATAGGGAAAATAAATGAAAAATGAAATAAGATGAAATCAGAGAGAGGATAAACCATAAGAGACCCTTAACTATAGGAAATAAACAGGGTTGCTGGAGGGGAAGTGGGTGGGGGGATGGGGTAATTGGGTGATGGGCATTAGGGAGGGCACTTGATATAAGAAGCACTGGGTATTATATGCAATAATGATCACTAAATTCTACCTCTGAAAATAATACACTATGTGTTAACTAACCAATTTTTTTAAAAAAGGAAAAAAATTCTCTCCCTCTCTCTCTAAAAAAAATTTTTTTTTGTTTTAAAGGGTTGTCTAGGAACACGTGCTGCCAGCATCTAGGCCCTTCAGCCCATGGGAAGTTTAATTCTTCTGGCAGGAAGTTGAGTATTGGCCTCAGTTCAGCCCCAAGAGCTGGCAAAAGAGGCTCCCTGGGCCAGCTGGCTCCCAATCCAGGCAATCCAAATGAGTACGTGGATGGCCTTCAGCCTCTCTTCCCACTGCACAGTGGTGAGTCAGGGTGGAGACCTGCAAGGCTGCTCCATGCAAAACACCATGGACAGAAACCAAAGGAATGGTGGCCTCAAATATGAGCCCTTAATTTAAGAAAAATACAAGACCTGGATTGCAAAATTGAAGAAATTGATTATCAGTCAAGTTGTAATTCACATGAATTCATGTAGCATATCCTAGAGTAGATAAGGGCAGCAGTTTTAATTTGTCTCAAGAAATACCATATAGTGATGTGTGTGTATGAATATGCAGATGTATATATATACATATTCACATAAGCTCTAAATGCTAACAAAACTACCTGAAGAGGAAGATGAAAAAAGGAAAAAAAGGAGTCTAATGAATGCAGTCAAGATAGAAGAAAAATAATTTATATCATTTAGACACTTCCTACAAAAAGAAAATCTTTCTAGATCTCTAGTGACTAAACTGCTTTAGAGTATATGAAGCTTTCTGTATAATAATTAGAACTAAAAGACTCGAAATAGAAATATTGTTGGCTTTATACAAATTTGTGAAAAGAGCACCAAACTTAAAGGAAAAAAAAATTTTTTTGCCTTACTACTAATTGACCTTATTTATGACTATAATGGTAGATAGGCTGCTTAGATCAGTATTGTTGTGGGAAACAGAGGCAGAAGAAAAGTTATTAAATTTCCTTACTACCTAGAACCCACTGACAAGTCCTTGAAATAGGCAGAGTGATATTCCTCTGCCTTTACCTTAATACTTTGCAAAGGGCAAAAAGCAATCCTAGCCTGACTGGCCCCTACCCCCAACCAGGATCCTGTAAGTCTACTTTAGCATATAAAATTCCTTTGGAAACTTCCTTTATCTCTAAACCTTCCAAGATACATACTGGCAATCATCCCCAAGCATAGGGCCCACCGATATACATCTGAAGGGTCTCATGACTCAGGTCTTATTAGTTGGTAATAAATGACTTTTTCCCAACAATAGCTAGCCCCTCAAGGACCTGGAAACCTTGCTTCAAAAATTCCTTAGAGACTGACACTCTCCCTGACCCCCTTCCAACTTGCAACTATATATTGGACCACTCCTCACAGCCCCAGGGCAGCAGCTCTTTCTGCCAACGGGTCCTGTCCCCATGCTTTAATAAACCACCATTTTTTTTAAAGATTTTATTTATTTATTGGACAGAGAGAGAGATCACAAGTAGGCAGAGAGGCAGAGAGAGAGAGAGAAGGAGAAGCAGGTTCCCTGCTGAGCAGAGAGCCCCATACGGGGCTCTATCCCAAGACCCTAAGATCACGACCTGAGCCAAAGGCAGAGGCATAACCTACTGAGCCACCCAGGCGCCCCTAAACCACCATTTTGCACCAAAGACATCTCAAGAATTCTTTCTTGGTCATGGGCTCCGGACTCTACCCCACCGAACCTCACTTATATTCTAAAACTTCATCAGTATGGCCTGTATTTTTCTACTTCATTCTTTCATTGAACAAATATTTATGGAGACGTACTATTCTAAGGCACTGGAAATACACTGTGGGATGGGAGGAAACAGGCAGCATTCCTGCCTTCGTGGAGCTCAGTTCTAGTAGGACTACATTATACTCAGCAAAATGCAGGGATTTCCGAACTAGATCATCTCTGTTGTCCCTTCTAGGCCCCAGGATATCTCATGGTGATTGGGAGGCTGCCTCTGCCCTGACGTCACTGAATAGCCAATTTGCCAAATGGCCTTGCTTCTTGTTAACTCCTAAGTTTTAATTAGCCAGATTTTGTTTGATGGCCATAAGACCGTTTTACAGAATATCACATTTAATTTGTGTTTGACCCAGCTGTTGCTACAGCTGCAGACTTCCCACAATAAAGGCTGGGCAACAGCTTGGGGGAAAGAGGACAACTAGCGAAGGGACAAGCAAGAGGGCTTCTGTGACTGGGTGTCCCCATAGCTCACACCGTTGCAGACTGACATGATATGAGAAAGGAAAGAGACACAAAGGCTACATGGGGAAAGCCCCTTAGAAACTTCGGGATTTCCACGGGGATTCCCTCCACAGAGGAAGTTCAAAAATTTAAATGTCGGTCTTGATGGCCATCTGGTGGTCCAAGGGCCACATGATAGCCTTTTTTTGCATTACAAAACCGGATTCAAGTTTAAGATTGTTATTTCTTTTTAAGAAACAAAACGAGCAGAGGAAAAGAGAGAAAGATAAATCAAGAAACATACTCATAACTATACAGAAGCTAATGACTCCCAGAGGGGAGGTGGGTCGGGAAATGGGTGAAACAAGGGAAGGGGATTAAGACTACAATTATTGTGATGAGCACTGAGTCATGTATAGAACTGTTGAATCAATATATTGTACACACCTGAAACTAATATAACACACTATGTTAACTATACTGGAGTTAAAATTTAAAAATAAATATTAAAAAGATTGTTAAATTTCTTAACTTTTTTCAACTGGAATTTTATTATTTTATATTTATTTATTTATATTTTATATTTATTTTTATATTTTATATTTACTATTTTATATTTATTTCAACTGGAAGGTATGGGTCCATACCTTCATCCTATGTTATGTTAATAAAGCTTGAGCCCTTTCTGGGATAGAGATTTCAACATTACAGTGAAGCAGAGGTAACTCAGAATGGGGGAGGCTGGAGGGGAGACAAATGAAGAACGCAAAGTGGCCTCTGGAAGCTGAAAAAGCAGGAAAGATTCTCCTCTAGAGCCTCCAGAAGGAATGCAGACCTGCTGATACCTTGATTATTCCCATATGACCTATTTCAGGCTTATAACCTCCAGGATGGCCAGAGGATAAATTTGTATTGTTCTAACTCACTAAATTAGTGGTTACTTGTTACAGCAGAAATAGGAAACTGATAATGAGAAGCAATAAAGCTCAGAGCTCAAGTCCTGAAGTCAAACAGAATTGACTTCTTACCATAGTTACATTTCTTTCTACCCATATGAACCTCTCTAAGCCTCTTTTTTCTCAACTGTAAAATGGGAGGCCCAATAAAGTCTGTGTGTGGAAAGAGAAAATGGGGAGGCAGTACAGTCTGCTGCTATTCATAACAAGCCTGATACAAATATTTGACATTTTAAAACGTGTCTATTTATAACTTTATCTAAAAGGTGAAATGATTATGGGATGCCTGGGTGGCTCAGTCAAACATCCAACTCTTGATTTCATCTCCAGTCATGATCTCAAGGTCCTAGAATCAAGCCTTGTGTTGGGCTTTGAGCCATTCTTGGTGTGAAGCCTGCTCGGAATCTTCTCTCTCTTTCTCTTCCTCTGCCTCTCCCCTACTTGTACATATGAGCTCTCTCTATCTGTCTCAAAAAAAAAAAAAAAAAAAAAGGTTAAATGAGGCTAAAATAGTAAAATCCTTAGGGAAATAAAAAGAGGAGAAAAAACTTTCATTTCTGTTTTGTAAGGTGAAAACTCTGATACATTTCATTTTTAACCCCTTCAAAAAAAGTAAATACCATACTTGCGAGATTCATAGAAAATTGCAAAGAATGAATATTAAATATATCAGAATATATGTTCTATATCAGAATTTGTCTACTACACATTTAATTAACTATATTAGGTTAAAAATGTTAACAATATTCTACTGAATTATCACTGCTACTGTGTAACTTAAGAAAGTTGGGGAGATCATCAGCAAAGGAAATAGAACCTGACTTTTCCCTTTCTGCACAACAAAGTAGGGGAAATATAACAGATTCTGAGTGTTCATTATACTGTTAACACAATTCTAATGCCACTTGATAGAATATACTAAGAAACTGACAAATGTAAATCACTCTACTGGACAGTAAGCTATGCAAACTAAGAAAATTACAAGTTCTGACAGGAAAAAAAAACTTTCCCAAGGATAGAAGTAAACTCTAGATGGGATCAGGAGGGAGACAAACCAAGAGACTCTTAATGTCATAAAACAAACTGAGGAGGGGGAGGGGGAGGGGTGTTGGGAGAGGGTGGTGGGGTTACATTATATGTTTAAATAAAAATAATAAATAAATAAATAACCATCAAAAAAAAAGGGAAAAAAAAGAAATCCATACATGAGCTTATAATAAAAAAAAAAGAAAGAAACTCTAGTGAATGATTTGAGATACAGAGCATTTGGTTAATAAATCCAGATTATTTTATGGATCATTCCTAAAGTATAACACCATTATGCCTTTTGAGTACTTTATTAATAAAGATTATATCCACTTGAATAACCTTAAATGTGGGCTTGACCCTCACATAACATGGAGGGTTTGTCTTAAAGAAAACACAACACAGCAGAACTCTCCAGGAACAGATGCTGTAAAACATGAGGAGAGTACCCCTGTTAAGTACGTACACCACACGTTTAAGAAAAAAAGGAAAGGGAATCAAATGTCAGTGTACTTTAATCACAAAACTAAATCGTACAAGCCATAGACCACAAGAAGTGCTTACTTAGCTGAAGTAGTATCAATTTGTGTTGAAAACCTGAAAGGGGAGTAAATACCTATCAGAGTCCATATTCAAAGCTGTATGTAGGCATTAAATGGAAAGAATATAGCTCACTATATATAGCCCATATAGCCATTCAACCAATAAAAAAGGCAGCTGTAAGAAAAGTATAATCCAAGTTAATGATGTACATATCGAGAGTAAAGGTTACATAGTTCAACATCCATTTGGGATAAAATGCTCAGAAAAATAAGGATAGAAAGGAACTTCCTCAACTTGATAATTAAACTCTACAAAAAAACTTTACAGCTAACATACTTAGTGGTAAAAGACTGAATGCTTTCCCTGCCTAAGACTGGGAACAAGGCAAAGATTTCCACTGCCCACTCTCATCCAACAGCCCTGGGACTTCTAGCCAGTACAATAGCAAAACGGGGAAATAAAAAGCATGTAGATGGTAAAGGAAGGAAAAGAAATGTTTGTATTTTCAGAAGACGTGATAGAAATTCCACTGAATATACATAAAAACTACTAGAACTAAAAATTGAGTTCAGCAAGTTATATGATATAGGATAAACATATAAAATTCAATCTCCATATACTAACAAAGAATACGCAAATACCAAAAATAAAAATATAACAACATTTTAAACCACTTAAGCCTTTCTGGAGATGCTAGCCTCCCAATAAGAACAGGCTTCTTGCAGAAGATCTCCAGAAGAGAAGAGGAAACACAAAAGAAGCACCTGACTCAGAGCCCCAGTTCCTACCTCATGGATGTAAAGTGCCCAGGATGTTGTAAAATCACCGGTCTTTAGCCAGGTGCAAACAGTAGTTTTCTCTGTCAACCGCCCCACTGTCTCCACCAGCCTACTGGAGAGAAAATAAGCTTCCAGAAGATGATCCTTCAGACCATCAGATGCAGCACTAAACCACCCTGAATCGAGATGAGTGGGAAACCATCCAAAAAAACACATTACGGATTTTGGAAATCACTCAAAAACGAAATGTGCAGGTATACTTCTAACAAAACATGCAAAATTTGTATGCTGAAGACTACATAATACTGATAAATCAAAGAATATCTAAATATAGGGAGAGACACACTGCATTTATGGAATGAAAGACCCACCATACTAAAGATGCCAATTCTTCCAAGTTGATAAACTGCTTCAATTCAATGACTATAAAAAATAAAACAGCAAGAGTTCTTTTAGATATAAACAAAATTATTCTAAAACTTATATTCAAAGACAAAGGACCTAGAGCAGATAAAAACAATTTTGAAAAAAAGAATGATAATGGGAGGAATCTTTCTGCCTGATTTCAAGACTGATTATATAGTTAGAGTAATCAGGACTGTGATATTGGCAGAGGCATAAACACATAGATTGATGGAACAGAATAAGGAACCCAGAAGCAGACCCATGCAATGTGCTCAACTGATTTTTGAACAAAGGTGCAAAAGCAATTCAATAAAGGAAACCATTCAACAAACAGTGCTAAAGCAACTAGACAACAAAGAAAGTATCACACATCATATAAAAATAAACTTGAAATGGATCACAAACTAATATGTAAAGTGTAAAACCATTAAATTTTTGGGAAAAAAAAAGTTTTAGGATCTAGGACTAAGTATAGAGTTCTCAGTTACACACCAGTAGCGTGATCCATAAAAGGGAAAATTATAAATTGGATTTCATCAAAATTAAAACCTTTTTCTCTGCAAAAGACCCTCTTACTATAATGAAAAGACAAGACATAGACTGGGAGAAAATATTTCCAAATCACATAACTGATGAAGCCTAGTACCTAGATATATATATAAAGAATTCTCAAAATTCAACAATAAAGGGGCACCTGAGTGGCTCAGTCACTTAAGTGTCCAACTCTTGATCTCAGCTCAGGTTTTGATCTCAGGGTCACAAGTTCAAGCCCTGCAATGGGCTCCATACTGGGCAGGAAGCCTATTTAAAAACAACAACAACAACAGTAAAAAAACAAACAATCCAATTAGAAAATGAGCAAAAGACATAAAATGACATTTCAATGAAGAGGAGATACAGATGCCAAATGATGTTATGAAAAGATGTGCAACATCATTAGCCATCAGAGAAATGCAAATTAAAACCACAGTGATATATCAGTACACACCTATCAGAATAGCTAAAATAAAAAATGACAATATCATTAGCAAAAACAAGGTTGCAGAAAAATTAGATTATTGATACACCACTGGTGAAACTGTAATGTGGCAGGGCTGCTCTGGAAAGCAGTTTGGCAGTTTCTTTAAAAACTGAACATGCGGGGGATGCCTGGGTGGCTCAGTGGGTTAAGGCCGCTGCCTTTAGCTCGGGTCATGATCCCAGGGTCGTGGGATCGAGCCCCATATCAGGCTCTCTGCTCTGCGGACAGCCTGCTTCTTCCTCTCTCTCTCTCTCTGCCTCTCTGCCTACTTGTGATCTCTATCAAATAAATAAATAAATAACCTTTAAAAAAAAAAAAAACTGAACATGCGGGGCACCTGGGTGGCTCAGTCGTTAAGCATCTGCCTTCAGCTCAGGTCATGATCCCAGGATCCTGGGATCGAGCCCGGCATCGGGCTCCCTGCTCAGTGGAAAGCCTGCTTCTCCCTCTCCCACTCCCCCTGCTTGTATTCCCTCTCTTGCTGTCTCTCTCTCTGTGTGTCAAATAAATAAAATCTTAAAAAAAAAAAAAACTGAACATGCAACCCAGCAGTTACCCCAGAGCAGTAAAGACCTGTGTTCACACAAAAACCTGTACATGAATGTTTATAGTGGCTTTATTCATAATTGTCAAAAACTGGAAGCAAACTGTGTTATAAACATAGCATGTGATACTAGCTAACAATAAAAATAAAGACACACACAACAACCTGGATGAATTTTCAGGGAATTAGGCTGGGGGGAAGGGGGAAAGGTCAATCCCAAAGGGTTATATAGTGAATGATTCTATTTATATAACATTTTTGAAATGACAAAATTATCGATTGAAAATGGATTAACAGGCCCAGGGGTTATGGAAGGAGCAGGAGAAGTGGGTGTGGCTATTAAAGTACAAAATGAGGGACAGCGTGGTGATGGAAACGTTCTGTATCTAGACTAAATCAAGGTCAATATTCAGACTGTGACAGTTTACTATAGTGTACAAGATGTCATCTTTCAGGGAAATCGGATAAAGGACACATGAGATCTCTGTATTATTTCTTATAAGTACGTCTTATAATCTACAATTATATCAAAATGTTTAAAAGCATATTAACATTTTTGGCAGAACTAGATGATAAGGTATATCCATGCACCTCAAAAGACAAGTTGGGGGGGCACAATCCACTGATGGTCACAAGAGCTCCCTGGAGTTAGTGTCTGTGCTGGAGAATGTGGGTGGAAGCAAGCAGGCACTTGACATGTCTGAGAATAGAATAAATCCCAAACAGTCAATAAATACTCATTGAAAAACACAGAAACCGATACAAGAGCAGCAGATGAAACTAGAAATGACCTCCCTGGTCCAACAGGCGTTGAACACAAAGAGCGGGGTAAGGTTCAAAGGGGATAGAACAGTCTCACCCCTAAGAATTCTCTAAACTGACCCTCCAGGAACTTTCCCAAGGTAGGGTCCTACACTAGTGAAAACACCAGGAGTAGTGGAATCAAAAGTGAACCAGGCAGAAATAAGGAGATGGAGAAAAAGCAGCTTGAAGTGAAGGATGGAAACACATTCTGGAACTCTCCCAAGCAAGCTGTCATATTTTCTAGGCTTATGCAAAAATAACAGGAAAGCTCTGGGAAGTGGGCAATTATCCTGAAGTATGCCACCTTCTAAAATTCAAGGAGATCTTTTTCATATAAAAAGAGCAACAGAAAAGGGCTGAAGCTATATCTTCTACAAAGTTAGTATAAATATGAAGAGAATATGAAACAGAATAGATCCTTACAAAGCACACAAGAAAAATCACAACACCAAAAAAACCTAAACTATAATCTATTTCAAAACAAGCTAAATGTCATTAAGAAAGTGTTAGAGGTATGAAATAGCAACATAAATCAGAATTAGAAGATCTCAATATGGACAATAATATTGTATTATAACATGTGCTATAATGATGTACTAAATATTGCATTAATGACAATCATACTACCATATGTGAATGTATCAAAATAACACACCGGATGCTTGAAATTTATAAAATGTGGCATGTCAAATTTATCAGGTAAGAAAATATTTTTTTTAATTTCAGAAATATGGTCACAGTACTCAGGAGATAATTAGAAATAAAATCCACTTCAGAAATGAAGAATATGTAAATGGTAGGGGTTCCTAAAAAAGGAAATCAAATCAAATACTAAAAAATAGAATTCAATAAAGGATCCCTAAAATTAAAAAATATTTGAACAGTATACTGAAAGAGAATACATAACAGGGTTCCTGGGTGGTCCCGCAGGTTAAGTCTTGATTCCAACTCTTGATTTCAGCTCAGGTCATGATCTTAGGGTCCTGGGATCAAGCCCCGTGTCTGGCTCCATACTCAGTGCAGAGTCTGGTTGAGATTCTCTCTCTCCCTCTCCCTTTGCCCCTCCCCCACACTCACACTCTAAATAAATAATAAATAAATAAATAAAATATTTTTTAAAAAAGAAAGAATATGACTTGACAACCTCAACCCAGATGACCAAAACCAAGATGTATTCTAACAAAATTTCTGAATATCAAAGTCATCTCAGCAAAAATAACTGACTTGATCATTAGATTATCATAAGATGTTTTGATAACAATGTTACATGAAAATGTAGTAACGTTTTTAAGGTACTCAAAACCAGGAAATAGGAACCAGCTTTTTCATAAACAGCAAAACTGACTTTTAAACTATTGAATATAATGTTGTCCTAGGAAGCAACTAGGGAAAGAGCTTCTTATAATTCACAACCACGCAGGGTGCCTGGGTGGCTCGGTCCTTAAGTGTCTGCTTTCGCTCAGGTCATGATCCCAGAGTCCTGGGATCAAGCCCTGCTTCAGGCTCCCTGTTCGGCAAGAAGCCTGCTTCTCCCTCTCCCACTCCCCCTGCTTGTGTTCCCTCTCCTGCTGTCTCTCTCTCTGTGTCAAATAATAAATAAAATCTTTTTTAAAAAATTGCAACCACAGCGATTATATCAGTAGTTCACAGCTTTTGGTGTCAGGATCCCTTTGCATTTTTAAGAATTACTGGGAACTCCAAAGAGCTGTAGTTTATGTGGGTTATGTCAAACAGTACTTACCTATTAGAAATTAAAACAAAAACTTTTAATGTTGGGTTGCCTGGGTGGCTCAGTTGGTTAAGCATCTGCCTTCGACCCAGATCATGATCCCAGGGTCCTGGGATAGAGCCCTGCTCTGCTGAGCAGGGAGCCTACTTCTCCCTCTCCCTCTACCCCCAATAGTGTTTGCTCTCTCTCTACTGCTCTCCCTCTCTCAAATAAATAATTATTTTTAAAAAAAGAAAAGAAAAACTTCTATTTATTTGTTTGTTTAAATAATGGTGATAAACCATGACACATTAACATAAATGACATATTAATGAAAAGGATATATATTTTTTAGCACAGAAAAAATAGTGAGAGAAAAGGAATTTTTTACATTTTAAAAAATCTTTTTAAAGATTTATTTATTTTAGAGAGAGAAAAAGCACACATGAGTGAGGGGAGGGACAAAGGAAGGGGAAGAGGAAGAATCCCAAACGACTCCATGAGGGGCTCCATGTGGCGCTCAGTCTCATGATCCTGAGATTGTGACCTGAGCCAAAATCGAGCCAGAGGTTTAACCAACTGAGCCACTCAGGTGCCCCTAAAAAATCTTTTTAATGTATCAGTTAGGATTCACTTGGTCATATATTCTTCTATATTTAGTCTGTAATAATATGTTGTTTTGATTAAAACACATGAAAAAAACGTAGCCTCTCTCAGATTTATAGCTGAAAAGAGCGGAAGAATTTTAATAGCCTTTCAGTTACTGTATATATTCTTCTTTGATAAGATACTGAAACTCAACAAATGGTAGATTCTTATAAATTAGTTGTAATGTGGAATCTGAAATCTTATCAATGATCTTTTCATGTTCTGTTATGTTAAAATTCATTGGTCTACTTTGTATTTTGAGCAGACCTTCCAACCACGATAATTTTGCTGTATCATGCATTGATCATTTGGCAAGGGGTTCACAGGACTGTGCCAATCTCCAAACTGTTGACATGGTTCACTAAACAATATGAAAAGATCATCTTTGGTAATGTCACCATTAATCTCAACCAAATAATCTTTATTATTGGGAAGCTGCGGCAAACACAAGTCTTTCAAAATTTTAATTTTCTCCGGAAAATCTGATTTTCACTGTCAGAATCATTTTCTTTGAGGTGACAGGCTTCTTTTGTTTATTTTTGAGAAAATGTCTACCAAGCATATCTAAGGCATAGTAACCATAACGTGTTTGTCAGTCACTCGTTCAAGAAAAATGACAGTCCATTAGAAAAAGAAGAGGTGGCTAGTTTTGTACACAACTCAAGCAATTACACAGTGCGTTTCCCCAAGATAAATGCTCTTCTATCACTTTGCAACAGAAATGCTAATTTGTCACACTGCAAATTAAGATGCCTGCTTGAGATTCAAGAGTTAGCTAACCAAAAAGCTCATGATTTTTCTTGCTTTATCAAGGCTATCTTTAAGTGAAGCTGGACTTTTTGAGGGTTTTTCACTGCAAGTACACGGCAGCCAATGATACCATGACTATTTATACAGTTTGGTGTTACTGCCTGGATTTGTGCTAAGGCACCAAAAGTTTTGCCCACTGTAGATTTTGCATCACCAGTACAAATACAGTGAATAAAGAAAATAAAACATTATTATTATTATGAAATTTGTTTTGGCCTTGCAGATCCCCCAAAAGTGTCTCAAGGACCTCTAGGAGTCCACAGACTTGAGAACACTGCACTCGAGGGACACCAACATAAGGAATAGCAATCAGCATTATACATGTTTTACTCACAGAACTAACACTGAAAAGGGAGCAAGGATCCTTTGTAATGGTATGGGACCCATTAATATAGATATAGGACAACTATAAAAAGGGAAAATAATGAGGAGAACAAAGCAAAAGGAATATTAACTGTTTTCGGTAATCATTTTGGTGGTTGTAGTATGAGTATCATTATCCTCAGACTGCTGTGTGTGTTCATTCGGTAAAAGCAAATGAGTTCAGTGGATATTCTAATTGTATGTATCCCTGTGTCTTTGAAAACCAGAATTATTGGTGGAAGAAAGGAGACACAAGTGTAATATGAAAGGGATTAATTTTTTATTTATAGACACACAAAATTTATACTTCTATAAATATGAATATTGCACATAAACACTTTTGTTTCCACCAGGAAGACCTGATATAATGACAAACTCCTAACTCCACATTATGGTCTCAGTGACATTTCCCACTAAAATGAGGCATGGCTTTCTAAAACAATCACTGATTGCAGGTCTGGACAGGAGACATACAGAATATCTTGTCATATAACAGATAACAAAGAAACTGTCAGAAGACTTGTGTCAAAAGGACTCAGGAGGGGTACCTGGGTGGCTCAGTGGGTTAAAGCCTCTGCCTTCGGCTCAGGTCATGATCCCAGGGTCCTGGGATCAAGCCCCACATTGGGCTCTCTGCTCATCAGGGAGCCTGCTTCCCCCTCTCTCTCTGCCTGCCTCTCTGCCTACTTGTGATCTCTGCCTGTCAAATAAATAAATAAAATCTTTAAAAAAAAAAAAAGGACTCCGGAGCCACATGAAGTTTCCACACACCTAAGGTGATACGAATGAACTTATGGCTTAAAAGTGCCATGAGCTAAAATCCATCGAATACATTCAAATCCTCGAGATTATAATGATATAAAAAAAGAAAAATAAAAAGTAAAACCTAATGGCTCATCTTTGGATAATAGTAGGAATCAAATTCATTAGCTGGAAAACTAATAAAGGGAAAGAGTTAAACACTGTCCCTTTCTTTCCACTATACCACTGGGCAACCCACCAATAAATGAAGGGAGGTGTCTCTTTACAGAAGCAGTGAAGCGTTTCAATGAAGAAGGAATGACAAAAATGATATCCCCATTCTGCAGCCCCCAGTGAATGAAAGGGCCTAGGCAATGAGCACCACCAGTAACGGCACCAAAAAAAGAGACACAGCAGGACAATCTGTGCCTCATGGTGAAAAAACACATTGCCACCTACAGACTTGCCAAAGAAATTAAACCTAAGTCTATCCAGCCTCTACTTCCAGATGCCAGCTTGCAGAAAATGCAGAGGACAGAAGGACAGGCTAAACTGCACCAGATGCATGCAGTTGGTAAAATCCAGATTGTGGGAGAGTCTGCAGGTCAAATGCCTCAGGCTTTTCAAAATATTAACCATAAGGGAAGGAAAAGCATGAAGAAGAAACCAGTAAAGTATGAGATACACAAGACAACTAAACTATGTTGTCATGAATTCAGACTTGAATGAATAGGGAATTAAAAAATACAACCAAAGTGGTTACTCTGACATTCAGAAAAGGATTACTTTTGAGAGGACATAGGGGGGTTCAATGGGTCTGAGGTACATGGAAAACCCTGCATGGCTGGTAAAGTTCTATTTCTTGAGCTGAGTGGTGATTGCAGGGGTTTTGCCTTAAATAATTCATCAAAGTCTACATCTTGTGTGGTTATTGGTGTCTCGGTTTTTATTTTACAGTAAAAAAGGTCATAAAAAAAAAACAGTGAAAGAGGAACAGTGCCTCTGCGCATTTGTCTTCTGGAAAGAGGATGATGTTAGGGTAACTCACAGGGCTCACTTAGTTCTGGGCTCTAGCTCCTCGGTACTACTTCAGGCTCGCTCCAAGGCAAGAAGCTTTGGTTGGGACCTCTTAGCATGGTTGCGGTGAAGAAACTGCACTTGAGACCTGCAGGGACAGTGATCAGGATCTCAGGAGGGACCCCCATCCCATTATAGAGACTCGGCACCCAAGGCCACCCAGGCAGAGCCAGCCTCACATCCTACCCCCAAGACATC
Organism: Taxidea taxus jeffersonii; assembly: GCA_003697995.1. Lineage (NCBI taxonomy): Eukaryota > Metazoa > Chordata > Mammalia > Carnivora > Mustelidae > Taxidea > Taxidea taxus. The sequence continues at coordinate 35,586 of ML110718.1, forward strand.
TCCATCTGGCCAAAACATTGGGAGAATAACCGTCCACACAAAGACAAGGAAGAAGACTTTACCTCATCACCAGACAACTGTGTCTCCGCATATCCTGGAATGAGAGGAAAGAAAGAGAACACCCCTCATTAGGACCAAATGTGATTATCCTGAACGGTAGGGGGTGACCTGAGATATCAGAACCCCATTTCTGCTGACCTCCTCTGAAATATTTCTGGCTTTAGAAAGGACAATCCTGGTGATTCCTGGATAGCTTTCCTGGGCAGTTTTCCCTGCCTCACATCTTTGAAGTTAGGGGAAGTGGGAAAAGCCATGGGGCAGGTGGCGAGAGACTCCTGAAAAGCTCATTTACCTTTCTGAGCCCTGAGGCAGATGACAGTCCCCACCAGAACAGAGATCACCCCAAGCAGAAAGGCTGCAATTCCACTTAGCATCTTTCTCCAAGAATATGCCGACTGAGCTCCTATGGGAAACGGGTCTTAAAATTAGTAAAAAGCTCCCAATACTTGATGCGCCTTCCGGGAATCCCAGAGCCTGTACGAAACACCAAATCAAATGCTATTGAGAAAAGAAATACATTTAGAAAAGGTTCTTTGACACCAAGGTTTGCATCCATTGAGTCTATAACAGATTCCTACAGCCCACAAGAATGCCCCCTAACCTCCTAAGACAAAGTGTGAGAGGACACTAGTTCCCACAGTTGGAAATAAGTGATGAAGTGATTAGACCTCCTCATTTCTTGGAAGATACAAGCAGAGATATCTGCCATGTCTACTCCTACCCTAACCCAAGGACCCCAATTTCCATGACTCCCTCAGATCAGGGGAAAGGAGAATGAGTGTTGGGACCAAGATGAATGCGGAGGTCACACAGGCCCTGTGCTGAGGCAGCATCACCCTGAGTCGGACCCAGAGAGTACAAGAAGCAGATTCTCACTCCACTCCACCGAAACAGGGCTCAGCAGGCTGGCATGATTAACAAGGCAGGTGTAGACATCTCCAAGTGCAGGAGTCATTTCCAGCATCACCATTGTCTGGAAGGTCCAGTCTCCATTCCTGACCAGGCCAGTGGATATGACACCGACCCTCTCCTCCTGCCCATTCCGGAACCACCTGATCTTGATGTCGCCTGGATAGAAACCGGTCACAGAGCAGAGAAGCAGATTGCGATGATGCAGGGATGGGGTCCTCTCTGGATGCACTGTCACCTCTGGTTGTACTGGAAGGAGAGAAAAAAATGATACATTGTGAAGGAAAACCACCAAGCCAGGACAGGTTCCTCGAGAGACTGTCTCTGCACTTAATCTCCTTCCCACCCCATCCAAGTGGAAACTGGAAATGGGAAGAAAGTTTTGCCCCCAAGACTCAGAAACTGGGTATATCAATGCCCCAAGGAGGAGCCTTATCGAGACTCCCACAATGACCCCTTCTACTTGAGAGCCCACTGTGACTTAACATCCTTGAAAACTTTGGAGGTCTGGGACCAAGATCACAGTGACCTGACCTGTGAGGAAAATAAGTGGATCACAAATGGGGACAGAAAAGACTCCCCTGCTCATAAGACATTTATCCTGAAGCAGGAAATTGCCTATCATAAGGAAGTAAAGCCCATGGTCAGGCTCACATGTGGGAGACGCCTGAACCCCACCAGACCTCTCCTTCCAGCTCACCTTTCCTCCCCACGGTGAAGGGTGCACCCAGCTTGTAGTTGTGCCTGCAGAGAGCATCCACAGAAGCTCTACTCCTCTCCAGTATATCTGGCCGATGGTTCCACAGCTCAGCGTCAGGCTTCCCCAACTCTGTCAACGCCACAAACTTTCCCACATGGCTGTCGAAACGTGCATACTCTTCCAAGTTAAAAATGAATCTCACCACAAACTGCACCTTCTCTGTCCCATTGATGAAGTAACAGTCAGCCTTTGCCTGAATCACAAAATCTTCTAGAAAACAACAACAACAAAAAGACTTTAAACCAACCCCTACTTTTAGGAAACCATATCATGGTAAATAATGCCAGACCCCATAGATTTGAGAGGAAGGCTTTTGAACTCAGTAAACAGGTCAAAGTAGCCTCTTTTCCCCTGAACCCCACCCTGGTTATGTTTAGCACCCTGGTTCCCACCATTGTGGGAAGAAGCCTGAGGCTTCTTTGGCCAGCCAAACAGAAGACATGTAACCCAAAAAAGACAAGCCAAAGAGAGAGTCCCAAGAGATATAAACATTCATTCTGCAAATAGTTTTTGACTCTTTGTTTTGCTGACACTGTGCTGTTTTTTCCAAGCCAAGTTTTCAGAATCCCAAGGTTTTAACTCCCTTTGTTATCAAGTTGAAAACATCCATCCCCAAATAAAATAATTCAATAGTACTCTTGTCCTTAGCAAGTTCATTCTACACATTCTTTCTGGAGTGAAGTGAAGGAGTGATGGGGGTGGGGGGCGGGCAACAAAGAAACGCAGACTAGTTAGGCATTTTGAAGTGAAATTAACTCTCCTACTTTTCAGTCACTATGGGTTTTATCCAAGAATTTTCTTTTGGACTTTTCCCCTTGCACTCTTACTTAGAGAACTCACCCCTCTGTTGGCTCAAATAAGGTAATGATTTCATTAACTTTGTCGGTGTGAAGTAAAATAATACTAATCAATGGCTCAAAGAATAATATTACTATCAGCATCATTGGCACTATACTACCATCCCAGTACTTACAACAACATGGTGATAGGGAATATACAGTTAGCTTAAACCTTCTTTATGGGGGGAGGGGGGAGATTACATGAAACACTGCCATTAAAGGTGGAATAAAAAAAACTTAATTCCATTGTCTGTTATGATTTTCTACTTTCAGAGCACCTTACTAATGTTGATGGTGGTTGGTTTGAGTTATGTACTTTTTCATACAAAGTCTACTCCGCTCATGTTCTTCAATGTAATTTGACACTCAAAAATTATGTAATCTGTCCTCATTGGTAAGAAAAATTATAATTCTTACTCACTGAGCACACAGAGTGCTCTGCTCTGAGTGCTTGTCCCCCCCAAATTCATGTATTGAAATCCTAACCCCCAAAGGTGATGTTATCAGTAAGAGGTGATTTTGAGAGGTGTTTGGGTCATTGAGGGTGGAGCTCTCACTCATGAGTGGAATTAGCCCTTATAAAGGAGGCTCCAGAGAGATCCCAAGCCCCTAGAGATCCCAAGCCCATTCCACCACATGAGGAAACAAGGAGAAGGTGCCACCTATGAACCAGGAAGAGAGTCTCCACTGGAACACAGCCATGCTGACACCTTGATCTTGGGCTTCCCAGCCTCCAGAATTGTGAGAAATAAATTTTGTTGTTTATAAGCCACCCAGTCTGTAGTATTTTGTAACAGCAGCCAGAATGGACTAAGACACAATTATATCTGTCATAGACTTGAAGATCTGAAAAATTTTAAGTGACAAATTGGTAAATGGCCCCAGGTTATGTTTCAGCTGATTTGAGTACTAGTTCTATACCCAGTAGTTGTACCTAGAACCACTTACCCTCTCTGACCTGTTTTCCATTGAAAACAACACTGAAGCAGAGCTCAAAAGCACAGTGTTAAGAGAAAAGGGAAGCAGAATGTGATTCAGTGCACAACGACGTTTTTTTTTTTCAGTTTTTTTTTTTACTTTATTTAAGCTTTATTTAAACATATGATGTAACCCCACCACCCTCACCCAACCCCTCTTCCCCCCACCCCCCTCAGTTTGTTTTATGACATTAAGAGTCTCTTTTGGTTTTTCTCCCTCCCGATCCCATCTTCTTTCATTTTTACGTTTTTTAAAATTCTCAAATACACATAAAAAACAACGCTAAATATTCCTAAAGGCCAGCCTCACACACCAGATGCATTAGAACGGATCTGCAAGGAAAAGAGGGTGTGGAAATGTAGACCAGGAAAGAGGAGAGAGTCCTTACACTGACAAATGATTGCCAAGTGCTATGAACTCACTGGGAAAGATTGACACAATTCTCTGTATGCACTCAAAACAACAAAAATAAAAGGAAATTCAAATGGGTTGATAAGGCAGCTTGGTCAGAAAAGATCTACCTGCAGAAACAGCATGAGTTAAGGCTTAAAGGACAATCATTACCAATCCTGAGCTGTAAATTTGCTTTCATCTCAAACTCAGAGGCCTTCTCCAGGAACTACTGAGCTGGGCATTAAGGATGGCAGCCTCCTTCCTGGATCAGCTCTTAGCAGCTAAAGTCAGCTCTAACCTCCAGGGCTCTTCTTTCTTACAGTTTAAATCAGAAAAAGAAAGTTATTTGGGGGTCAGATTTGTGTCAGATTTAAGAGCTGAACTGATTTTTTTTTTTTTTTCATTTGTGTTGTTTAATGGACATTATAAGCTCAGAGAGTTTCTGCTCTGGGAGATAATGATCCTCTCCTACCCACCCCGCCCTCCCAGGTTTGTTCCTCTTTTGTGTTTAATGAAACTTTGATGTTCAAACAGGCTCTGTTTTTAGTGCATTATATCCTGTTTTCTGCCAAAAAGTATGTGTTCAGAGTGTAATACTGCCTCATGTTCACACAGCCCATCTCCTTGGCTAGAAAAATAACGATAATAAATACCCAGGAACCTGAGGACAGGCATAATGCATTCAACTTCTCTTATTTCTCAAAACTGGGGTCAATAAATGCCAAAAGAGGAAACCTTTGTTTCCAATTTCTTTTGTCCACATATATCCCAGTTGGATAAATATAAAAACAGTTGCAATCATCAGAGCAAAATCCTGTCTGGAAAAATGACAACTATTCTCAGGCTAGCCCCAGTGGATACAGTTCTTCAGACTGACATTGATACAATAAGGACTCTAAGCAAAACAAAATGTTTCCCTTCATCCTAGCACGCTTCTCCTTGAAGCTGCAGCACAGGAAGTCCCTTTTCCCAGCAGTCCATTGTGTATGGTAAAGATAGGAGGCATATTTTAATTTCAAAGGGAAGAACACTTTGAAGCCAGAAGCCAGTTCCAGTCTGCAGTCTGGACCTACAGGGAAAAACATCCCTCCCCCATGCCCATTCTTGCATACACACCTGAAGAAAATTGCTCTGTTCTTACCTGGAGAGTCTCTGCCTTGAGTCCTGGAGGAATCCAGTCTAATTACACTCACTAGCAGAACCACCATCCATGGAACCAACCCAGAACCCATTCTGGAAAGAAAAATAAAAAATTAGACAGTTAAATCATCAACTGCTTCAGAATGGGGCTTATCCCCACAAAACACAGTCCAAAAATATTTATGAAGAATATGAATACCTTTCTGGTTTCCTCAGGATTGGAAACTCTTCGCACTGATAACCAATCATGAGAGAAGAGTTTTGCATCATTAGATGCTGGGTAGACTACTTTCATAAAGTCGTGTATATCACTCAAGAACTGTTTACCTGCAGAATCACTGATGGTGATCTAATGTATGTGGAAAATGGGCTGTGAGAAAAATTGTTTAAAAATAGTGTACATAGTATGTGGTCCTAGAAGAACTACACATATTGTTTATCATGCATTTCGCTATCTTTTAACCAACAAGTCTCTTCTCCTATGGGGTGGCTGACATTGCCAACAGCGTGTGCAAATAAAGCAGACAGGGTTCTGAAGAGTTTGCCTTAAGAGGAGCTCATGAAGGGATTATCAGAGAAGAAATAGAAGAGATTGAGAACCACCTGAAGAGTATAAACCAAGAGAGGCCACAAAAAAGAAAATGAAGAGAAGATAAAAGAATAAAATGCTGCAAAAAATGTTCAAGAGAGAGCTCCTGGGCAACTCAGTCTGTTACACATCCGACTTCAGCTCAGGTCATGGTCTCAGGGTTCTGGGATTGAGCCCCATAATGGATTTCCCCCTTAGTGGGATTCTGCTTGCTTTTCTGTTCCTCCCCACCTCCCCTCAAATAAATAAATACAATCTTTTTTAAAAATGTACAAGAGGATTAAATATAAGGATTATTGTGTTTTATAATAACGTTCCAACAACCTTCCCTGGGACACAGAGTATTAGAAAAGAAGGCAGCAGATATAAACAGTCCTTCAAGAATGTTGGAAATGAAAATAAGGGAAAAGATGGGACTCTTAACTTCAGCAAAAAGCCATACAAAAGATAAGTTACCTTTAAGAAAGACCTTAACAATTAAATAGATGATGGGTATTTATGGAGAGCACTTGTGATGAGCACTGGATGTTATATGCACATGACAAATCACCAAATTCTACTCCTAAAACCAATATTATACTATATGTTAACTAACCAGAATTTTAAAACTTGAAACAGAAAAAAATTGCAGAAAAACTTGAAACAGAAAAAAATAAGACTGTAACAAGTTTCTCAGTCAAGTGGAAGGCATCTGTATGTGGGAGAAGTTGAACATAAAAAGGAGAAGAAACGTGAAATTACCCCCAAAATTCTTAGTGGAATCCAAAGAAAGAGATTGTCAGACTTGGTTATAAAAAGGAACACTTACTTGTTCAGAGACTAAGATGAAGACTGGGAGATTTGAGGTCAGAAAGAGGGGAATAAGGAAGTTCTAGTCATATGGTTCAGCAGACTCCATTTAAGACAAGGCAAAAATCTGCTCGAAAAGTGTTGGAAGAAAATCTGATTGACAACTACAGAGAGAAGGCTGCTTTTTAGCCAAAATAGTCAATAAGTACAATTATTATTTATTTAACACAAAGCCATCCATGCCCAATATTATGGAACATGCAGGGATGACACAGATATGTTCCTTGTTCTCAAAAAATACATAACCTAAGCAGAGTGACAAGGAAATAATCCACTGTAATGTCAGGAAGAATGAGATTAATTTGCTAATGTTTGGGTACACGAGAAGAGTAAATTTCAACTTAATCTAGAAAGAGTTCTTGATAAAGTTGATACTTGACACAAGTGACATAACAAGCAGAGATTTTTAGAATTTGGAACACCCAGTACATGCGGACAACAGAAAGGAGATAAACAGGAGATAAACATTATCTGGAATCCCTTTCAAATTCCTTATTATCTGCAATAAATACATGCCTACTACTTTACTGAATGGGAAAAGATACAATATAATTTTTTTTTAATTCTTCACTTCCCGGAGAGAACACACATGCCTTGGTGGTTACGTAAGGTAGGATTATGATGGTAGTTGACCAGAACATCCAGAAATACTTGACTTAATACTTTGTCAAATACACTTGGGAGGCCCAAAGGAAATCTCTACCCGTAAGTAGTAATGCCAAATTGTAAATCAAAGACTGACTCCAGCATTAGCTGGTCAAATCTCTGATACCCCAGGAGAATGTTTTATGATACTTTTCTGTGAAGCATGAGACCCAAGCAAGGTCTCATGTTCCCTCTTAAATCACACTGATACCACTAGCCAGCTATAAAGGATTAAGAACACCCAAACATAAGAGTAATAGTGTGGGTCACAAAGAGATTGTTCAAAACGGCAGAAACAGGATTCAGAAAGAACTGAAATGCAACTATATAACCTTTAATTAACATGGCCCTCGAACTCTTAGTAAACACACCCTGCCCTGGAATCTGACCAATCAAAATAATAATTCTTTCTTCTGGGAGATCACAACAGATAAGAAAAAGATGGAGAGGTATGGAAGATATCACTAGTGTTCACCAACATACTCTACTTCCTGGGCACATGGAAAATTGTACTTCCTGATTTCCCAGTACTATGTGACTAGTTCTAGCCAATAGTTAGTGAACAAAAAGATTCTTGGTCAAAGAATTTAACTACCATTGCATGACTCTACTCTTCTTCCCTTATCAAGTCAACCAAGACAGCCTTGTGTTGAAGTGGTGGAATCAGAATATAAAAGCAGTCCAATCAGCAGAGTCATCATGACAAGGAGAAGCCCTAGAGAGTCAACCAAACCCACAACAGGTGCTGTATGAATGAGAGGGAAGCTTTGCTTGATTAAGGTTCTGAGGGTTGTTATCAGAGCCCACCCTAACTTAACCTAACTAATATAGGACAAGAACAAAAATTTTGACATGCCCCCTGCACATCCCTTAAGTAAATTTGAATATTCATAAATTAGAAGCCTGAGCACAGGCCAAAACTGGTAGACTCTGTCCACAGAGCATCTGACCCATGACTGTGGTACTTCTTCTAGAGGCATACAGTTGTGTTGCTCCCACTGGGAGGGCACACGTGGAGCTGAGTGAAAACGTGGTAATCAGAAGGAGTTCATGGCACTGAGTTTTAACGTCCTCCCTTCTTCCTACTCACACCTACCTTAGTCTTTCCCATGTATTTTATCTCATTTAGAAGTAGAAAAAAGCATTCTACTTAAAGCTAAGTGAATGAGAACCTGACATGGAGATTATCAGAAGAAGCAAAATCAGGAGAGAGTAATAGAGGCTTAAGCCCAAGTTTGGTTAGCTCCTCTGCAGGCAATACTGTAGCTGGGCTTCAGCCCCTTCTCTCAAGGATGAGAGAGAGAGATCTTGAGGAGAGAGGAAAGAGTGAGGCCAATACAGATAAAAGGCATGATTGTTTTGGAGTTAGAAAAAAAGAAAGAGATGGCAAGAGGTGTTGAGGGGAGACTGGAGGATATGGATTCTGAACCAGGAAGTTAGGAGGACCACTCTTTCCTAATTCTGGTGTGAATGTGTTTAAGGCTCATAAACGCTAAAATCTGGCTTACCTACATCATCATCATCATAGCTAATATTTGTTGATTATACTTTCTGAGTCAGTTTTTTTATATAAACATTCTTTTTTTTCATAGTTAAATTATTTTTTTATTTTATTTTTATTTAAACATATAATGTAACCCCACCACCCTCTCCCAATCCCCGTCCCCCCAACCCCCTCAGTTTGTTTTATGACATTAAGAGTCTCTTTTGGTTTGTCTCAATCCCGATCCCATCTTGTTTCATTTTTTCTTTTCCTACCCCCTTAACCCCCACCCCCGTTGCATCTCCACTTCCTCATATCAGGGAAATCATGTGATAGTTCTCTTTCTCCGATTGACTTATTTCACTAAGCATAATACCCTCTAGTTCCATCCATGTCATCGCAAATGGTAAGATTTCATTTCTTTTGATGGCTGCACAGTATTCCATTATATATATATATATATATATA
>ML110718.1:44798-86871 GCA_003697995.1 Taxidea taxus jeffersonii
GATAAAGAAGAAGTGGTATATATATATATACCACTTCTTCTTTATCCATTCATCTGTTGATGGACATCTAGGTTCTTTCCAAAACTTGGCTATTGTGGACATTGCTGCTATAAACATTCGGGTACACGTGCCCCTTCGGACCACTACGTTTGAATCTTTAGGGTAAATACCCAGTAGTGCAATTGCTGGGTCATAAAGTAGCTCTATTTTCAATTTTTTGAGGAATCTCTGTACTGTTTTCCAGAGTGGTTGCACCAGCTTACATTCCCACTAACAGTGTAGGAGGGTTCCCCTTTCTCCACATCCTCGCCAGCATCTATCATTTCCTGGCTTGTTCACTTTAGCCTTTCTGACTGGTGTGAGGTGGTATCTCATTGTGGTTTTGATTTGTATTTCCCTGATGCCCAGTGATGTGGAGCACTTTTTCATGTGTCTGTTGGCCATCTGGATGTCTTCTTTGCAGAAATGTCTGTTCATGTCCTCTGCCCATTTCTTGATTGGATTATTTGTTCTTTGGGGGTTGAGTTTGCTAAGCTCTTTATAGATTTTGGATACTAGCCCTTTATCTGATACGTCCTTTGCAAATATCTTCTCCCATTCTGTCAGTTGTCTTTTGGTTTTGTTGACTGTTTCCTTTGCTGTGCAAAAGCTTTTGATCTTGATGAAGTCCCAATAGTTCATTTTTTCCCTTGCGTCCCTTGCCTTTGGCGTTGTTCCTAGGAAGAAGTTGCTGCGGCTGAGGTCAAAGAGGTTGCTGCCTGTGTTCTCCTGAAGGATTTTGATGGATTCCTTTCTCACGTTGAGGTCCTTCATCCATTTGAGTCTATTTTTGTGTGTGATATAAGGAAATGGTCCAATTTCATTTTTCTGCAAGTGGCTGTCCAATTTTCCCAGCACCATTTCTTAAAGAGGCTGTCTTTTTTCCATTGGATATTCTTTCCTGCTTTGTCGAAGATTACTTGACCATAGAGTTGAGGGTCTATTTCTGGGCTCTCTATTCTGTTCCATTGATCTATGTGTCTGTTTTTGTACCAGTAACATACTGTCTTGATGATGACAGCTTTGTAATAGAGCTTGAAGTCTGGAATTGTGATGCCACCAACTTTGGCTTTCGTTTTCAACATTCCTCTGGCTATTTGAGCTCTTTTCTGGTTCCATATAAATTTGAGGATTATTTGTTCCATTTCCTTGAAAAAATTGGATGGGATTTTGATAGGCATTGCATTAACTGTGTAGATAGCTTTAGGTAGCATAGACATTTTCACAATATTTATTCTTCCAATCCATGAGCATGGAACATTTTTCCATTTCTTTGTGTCTTCCTCAATTTCTTTCATGAGTACTTTATAGTTCTCTGAGTATAGATTCTTTGCCTCTTTGGTTAAGTTTATTCCTAGGTATCTTATGGTTTGGGGTGTAATTGTAAATGGGATTGACTCCTTAATTTCTCTTTCTTCTGTCTTGTTGTTGGTGTAAAGAAATGCAACTGATTTCTGTGCATTGATTTTATACCCTGACACTTTACTGAATTCCTGTACAAGCTCTAGCAGTTTTGGTGTGGAGCCGTTTGGGTTTTCCACATATAGTATCATATCATCTGCAAAGAGTGATAGTTTGACTTCTTCTTTGCTGATTTGGATGCCTTTAATTTCTTTTTGTTGTCTGATTGCTGAGGCTAGGACTTCTAGTACTGTGTTGAATAGCAGTGGTGATAACAGACATCCCTGCTGTGTTCCTGACCTTAGCGGAAAAGCTCTCAGTTTTTCTCCATTGAGAATGATATTTGCGGTGGGTTTTTCATAGATGGCTTTGATAATATTGAGGTGTGTGACCTCTATCCCTACATTTTGAAGAGTTTTGATCAGGAAGGGATGCTGTACTTTGTCAAATGCTTTTTCAGCATCTATTGAGAGTATCATATGGTTCTTGTTCTTTCTTTTGTTAATGTATTGTATCACATTGATTGATTTGTGGATGTGGAACCAACCTTGTTGCCCTGGAATAAATCCCACATGGTCGTGGTGAATAATCCTTTTAATATACTGTTGGATCCTATTGGCTAGTATTTTAGTGACAATTTTCACATCTGTGTTCATCAAGGATATTGGTCTATAATTCTCTTTTGAGATGGGATCCTTGTCTGGTTCTGGGATCAAGGTGATTCTGGCCTCATAAAATGAGTTTGGAAGTTTTCCTTCCATTTCTACTTTTTGGAACAGTTTCAGGAGAATAGGAATTAATTCTTCTTTAAATGTTTGGTAGAATTCCCCTGGGAAGCTCTCTGGCCCTGGGCTTTTGTTTGCTTGGAGATTTTTGATGCCTGTTTCAATCTCCTTACTGGTTATGGGCCTATTCAGGTTTTCTATTTCTTCCTGGTTCAGTTTTGGCAGTTTATATGTCTCTAGGAAAGCATCCATTTCTTCCAGATTGTCAAATTTGTTGGCATAGAGTTGCTCATAATATGTTCTTATGATTGTTTGTATTTCTTTGGTGGTGGTTGTGATCTCTCCTCTTTCATTTATGATTTTATTTATTTGGGTCCTTTCTCTTTTCTTTTTGATAAGTCTGGCCAGTGGGGTATCAATCTTATTAATTCTTTCAAAGAACCAGATCCTAGTTTCGTTGATTTGTTCTATTGGTCTTTTGGTTTCTATTTCATTGATTTCTGCTTTGATATTTATTATTTCTCTTATCCTGCTGGGTTTAGGCTTTGTTGTTCTTTCTCGAGCTCCTTTAGGTGTAGGGTTCGGTTGTGTATTTGAGACCTTTCTTGTTTCTTGAGAAAGGCTTGTATCGCTATATATTTTCCTCTCAGAACTGCCTTTGCTGTGTCCCACAGATTTTGGACCATTGTGTTTTCATTATTATTTGTTTCCATGTTTTTTTTAATTCTTTAATTTCCTGGTTGACCCATTCATTCTTTAGAAGGATGCTGTTGAAGGGCACCTGGGTGGCTCAGTGGGTTAAAGCCTCTGCTTTCGGCTCAGGTCATGGTCCCAGGGTCCTGGGATTGAGCCCCGCATCGGGCTCTCTGCTCAGCAGGAAGCCTGCTTCCCTTCCTCCTCTTTCTCTGCCTGCCTCTCTGCCTACTTGTGATCTCTGTCAAATAAATAAACAAAATCTTTTAAAAAAAAGAGAGATTAAAAAAAAGGATGCTGTTGAGTCTCCATGTATTTGTGCTCTTTCCAAATGTCCTCTTGTGATTGAGTTCTAGCTTCAGAGCACTGTGGTCTGAGAATATGCAGGGAAAGATCCCAATCTTTTGATACCGGTTGAGACCTGACTTATGACCGAGGATGTGATCTATTCTGGAGAATGTTCCATGGGCACTAGAGAAGAATATGTATTCTGTTGTTTTGGGATGGAATGTTCTGAATATATCTGTGATGTCCATCTGCTCCAGTGTGTCATTTAAGACCTTTATTTCCTTGTTGATCTTTTGCTTGAATGATCTGTCCATTTCAGTGAGGGGAGTGTTAAAATGCCCTACTATTCTTGTATTATTATCAATGTGTTTCTTCGATTTTGTTATTAATTGGTAAATATAGTTGGCTGCTCCCATGTTAGGGGCATAGATATTTAAAATTGTTAGATCTTCTTGTTGGACAGACCCTTTGAGTATGATATAGTGTCCTTCCTCATCTCTTATTTTAGTCTTTGGCTTAAAATCTAATTGATCTGATATAACGATTGCCACCCCAGCTTTCTTCTGATGTCCATTAGCATGGTTAATTGTTTTCCACCCCCCTCACTTTCAATCTAGAGGTGTCTTCGGGTCTCAAATGAATTTCTTGTAGGCAGCATATTGATGGGTTTTCTTTTTTTTTATCCATTTTGAAACCCTGTGTCTTTTGATTGAGGCATTTAGCCCATTTACATTCAGGGTAACTATTGAGAGATATGAATTTAGGGCCATTATATTGCCTGTAAGGTAATTGCTACTGTATATTGTCTCTGTTCCTTTCTGATAATACTTTTAGGGTCTCCCTTTGCTTAGAGGACCCTTTCAATATTTCCTGTAGAGCTGGTTTGGTGTTTGCAAATTCTTTCAGTTTTTGTTTGTCCTGGAAGCTTTTTATCTGTCCTTCTATTATCAATGATAACCTAGCTGGATAAAGTATTCTTGGCTGCATGTTTTTCTCGTTTAGTGCTCTGAATATATCATGCCAGTTCTTTCTGGCCTGCCAGGTCTCTGTGGATACGTCTGCTGCCAGTCTAATACTTTTACCATTGTATGTTACAGACTTCTTGTCCCATGCTGCTTTCAGGATTTTCTCTTTGTCGCTAAAACTTGTAAATTTTACTATTAGATGATGGGGTGTGGACCTATTCTTATTGATTTTGAGGGGGCTTCTCTGCAACTCCTGGATTTTGATGGTTGTTCCCTTTGCCATGTTAGGGAAATTCTCTACAATAATTCTCTCCAATATACCTTCTGCTCCTCTCTCTCTTTCTTCTTCTTCTGGAATCCCAATTATTCTAATGTTGTTTCGTCTTATGGTATCCCTTATCTCTCGAATTCTCCCCTCGTGGTCCAGTAGTTGTTTGTCTCTCTTTTGCTCAGCTTCTTTATTCTCTGTCATTTGGTCTTCTATATCTCTAATTCTTTCTTCTGCCTCATTTATGCTAGCAGTAAGAGCCTCCAATTTTGATTGCACCTCATTAATAGCTTTTTTTATTTCAACTTGATTAGATTTTAGTTCTTTTATTTCTCCAGAAAGGGCTTTTATTTCTCCAGACAGGGTTTCTCTAATATCTTCCATGCCTTTTTCGAGCCCGGCTAGAACCTTGAGAATCGTCGTCCTGAATTCCAGATCTGACATATTACCAATGTCTGTATTGATTAGGTCCCTAGCCTTAGGTACTGCCTCCTGTTCTCTTTTTTGTGGTGAGTTTTTCTGCCTTGTCATTTTGTCCAGATAAGAATATATGAAGGAGCAAACGTAATACTAAAAGGGTGGCAAAGACCCCAGGAAGATGTGCTTTAACCAAATCAGAAGAGACCCCAAATCGTGGTGGGGGGGGAGAGAAGGGGTAAAAAGAAGTTCAGAAAAGAGAAAAAAATTTTTAAAAACACACAAATAAAGAAAAAAATATAAAAAAAGAAAAAAATATATATATATGTATTAGACTGGTGACTAGAACAGGGTTGCCCACTTAATTTTGGGAGTATTTTGGTCTCTTAGAAGAAACTACCTCCCAAAATTTTAAAGAATGAAAAACATATATAAGGGTAAACACAATGAAGGGATGAAATATGACTATAAAGATGAAAAAAAAATTTTTTTTTCCTAACAAAGGAGTTGATAAGGTAAGTTGGTAGGGAGAATAAAAAAAAAAAAAAAGTGGGGAGAACTTCCTTTGGCTGGACTAGATCAAGCCCGGTACTAGATTTGGGGTGTATTTTGATCTATTAGAAGAAGTTGTACCCCAAATTTTTTAGAAGAAAAAAAAACCCTATGTGTATACAAAGAATAAAGTTAGATACAGTAAAGGATAAAATATGACTATAATAATAAAGGTTCAAAAAAGATTTTTTTAAGAAAGTTATTAAGATAAACTAGTTAAAAAACGTTAAAAGAGGAAAGGGTAAAAGTTAAGAAAAATTAGCAGAAGAGAAGAAAAATAAAAAAAAATTAATTAACTTTGCAAGACTAAAGATTCATGGGGAGAAAGCCATGAATTCCATGCTTTGCTTTCTCCTCCTCTGGAATTCCGCTGTTCTCCTTGGTAAGTGAACATGGTCTTGGCTGGATTTCTTGTTGATCTTCTGGGGGAGGGGCCTGTTGTGGTGATTCTCAATTGTCTCTGCCCCAGGCGGAATTGCACCGCCCTTACCAGGGGCCGGGCTAAGTCATCCTCTCGGATTCGCTTTCGGGAGCTTTTGTTCCCTGAACGCTTTCCGTAGATTTCCCGAGGACGGGAATGAAAATGGCAGCCTCCTAATCTCCAGCTCGGAGGAGCCGAGAGCTCGGGGCCCCAGTCTTCAGTGCGCCTTCAGAGAAAAGCGCTTAATCACTCCCGTCTCCCCAGCCTCCAGCCGCGCTTGGAGAAAATCGTGCGTAAGCAGTCCCGTCTCACTGGCCTCTGGCTGCGCTCCGAGCTCACCCAGCCTGTGACCAAGCGTCTCTGTCTCTGGCAGAGTCCCACCTGGAGTCTCCAAACCCCGTAGATCCCTGAGCTCTCCCGGGTCGGAGTCTCCCCGGATCTTGTGGGGACCCCTCGCACAGAGCACCGGCCAGTGCCACAGAGCACCGGTCCGTGTCACAGACCACTAGGGAATCTCGGCTCTGTCTCCGCAGCCGGCTTCCCCGCTCTAATACCTGTGAGCTCTGTGACACTCAGACACCCCCAATCCTTCTCTGACCCCGGGGGACCTGAGTCCACGTTGTCCCCGTGAGGTCTTCACCCCAGTTTAGCCTCTGGAGTGATGTCCCTCCCTGGAGCCGACTTTTAAAAGTTCTGATTTTGTGCTCCGCCACTTGCCGGGAGCCGGCCCCTCCCCCCGGGGTCTATCTTCCGGTCGCTTTGGATTCACTTCTCCGCTGGTCCTACCTTTCAGAAAGTGGTCGATTTTCTGTTTCTAGAATTGTTGTTCTTCTCTTCGATCTCCTGTTGGATTCGTAGGTGTTCGGAATGGTTTGATAGGCTATCTAGCTGATCTCCTGCTGCCTGATGTCATCTCAGCCTGCTACCTCTCCGCCATCTTGACTCCTCTATGAGTCAGTTTTTAAGCACTGTGAATGTCTGTATTTGTGCATGGTGGTGGGGGATGAGGGGAGAGAGAAAGGGAGAAAAAGAATAGAGAGAGAATCATACTAATAACTCTTGCAGAGGTATTATTATGACCTCCCTCTTATAGTTGAAGTAGTGAAAGAATAAAGCAAGGGTCACATAACTAGTAAGTCCATCAGCAGTGCTTTTTCCATTGTGTGGTATTTCTTACTTGGAGGCCCAGGAAAGCTTTATTTCTACTGCTTCAGTATCCTTGCGATAATAAGATGCACAAAGGAGCAATATAACTGAAGGATTTTATTAAAACTACTTGGAGCTAGAATAGACCCCCAACATATCCTACCTCATATAAGGTCTCATATATCGCAAGCAGGGAGTGGCACAGAATCTATCTATGGGCACTGAGAAGAGAAAGCACCAACCTGTGAATCTCCCTTGTCAATGGCCTCTGATACAAGCATCAGTTCATCCAGTTAGAAACTTTGTTGAATCAGTTCAGGGGGGAAGCTAATAAAGGGAGACGTGGTGGCCTGGCTCCTTTCTCCCATGTTTTTGTTTTTGTGTTCTACTTCTATGAGCTTGAAAAACAAAGCGGGGCATTCTGAAATCTCTCTTCCTGTCTGATTTCAGCAAAGAGCCTTACCTAATATAGATATAGGCTCTTCTGTGACTTACCGCTCAAATCTGTATCTTGCATCCCTCTTCCTCATCCCCTCCTTCTTCTATTCTCTAGGGAGTGGGAGAAGGTAGGTATGATAGATGTGACCATTTCCTTTTTTTTAGAGAGAGAGTACACACTTGAATAGGGGGAGGATGGTGAGGGGCAGAGAGAGAGAAAGAGAGAGAGAGAGAGTCTTAAGTAGACTCCACACTGAGCACAGAGTCCAACATGGGGTCAATGACCTGAGATCATGAGATCATGACCTGAGCCGAAATCAAGAGTCAGATGCTTAACTGACAAGGCAACCCAGGCAATCCAATGTTATTGTTTCTTGAGAGCAGTATAAAATCATTATTCTTCTTATTATCTGACAAAAATCCCCCTTTAGCTACTATTTTGGTGATTTTAAAGTTGAAATAAACTGTTCATTTACATTCAGTTTATTCTTCCTATACCTGCCTATGACAAGAAACATAAACTGCTTTGGAGACATTGGAAAAATATTCTGAGTTTAAAAAAAAGAAAAAGAAAAATATTCTGAGTTACTGAACAGAAAATGAAAACATAGGGGAGCCTCGCTGGCTCAGTCAATACAGCATAAGACTTTTGATCTTGGGGTCATGAGTTTGAGCCCAATATGGGGTATGGAGCCTATTTAAAAATAAAATTAAAATATTTTTAAAAAGAAAAAGGGGGAAGGAAGGAAGGGAGGGAGAGAGGGAGGGAGGGAGGGAAAGAAAATGGGGTGCCTGGGTGGCTCAGTTGGTTAAGCATCTGACTCTTGATTTCAGTTCAGGTCATGATCTCAGCATCATGTGATCAAGCCCCATGTGGGGCTCCTCCATGCTCAGTGCAGAGTCTGTTTGTCCCCCTCTCTCTGCTCCTCCCCCTTGTTCTCTCTCTCAAATTAATAAGTAAAATCTTACTCAAAAGAGAAAATTAATACATATTTTTAGGGAACACAGTGTGTTGAGACACAGTTCAGCTGAAGGAATTGTACTAAGCTAAGAATTTTGCCAGTTCAAAATACTTGCTAAATCCTCCTTCGGTGGTGATACATGAGGGGAAAGGTAAGAAGGAAAGAATATGAGAAACAACAGAAATCAGTGGAATTTGTGGGGTGTCGGAAGCAAACTTGTGATCTTAGTCAGTGAGAATCCATGTGGGAATGAGGAACCAAAGGTCTGGGCTCTAACCAGCTATCACTTCTTTGATATGATGGCTGGATGGATGGATCCACCCAACACACTGATTCATGCTTATTATGTGACACCTTTCTTCTAGGATGGTTTTGTCCATCACATCATCCTGGCAAAGTGAATGTTGGTGGTGTTTTCTTCTACTAATTTGTTTATTTGAACTCATTATTCTTAGGAAAGACCCACAGAAATTATCATATTATGAGCTTTAAAAAGGCTTTCTAGAACAGACCCAAACCTATCTTGCTGTGTGTTTTTTTTTTCAACTCGTGGTAGATTCTGTTGTAAACAGAATATTGTAAATATTTTTAAGGATTTTTGCATCAGTATTAATAAGTAAATTCATCTAAAGTTTTTATTTTCATGCATTGTCATATTTTAACATTGATATTATACTCACTTCACTAAAAGAGTGCATTTGCTGCTGCTGAACCATTTAATTAGGATTAGAATTCTCTATTTTTCTTTTTCTTTAAAGACTTTATTACACTGCCCTGAATATCTCAACCTGGAGCTTTATTGGGGTAACTGTTTGACAATTTTTCCTGTTTCTTCATTGAAATTATTCTATACAAATATTCTACCTCTAAAGGCATTGCTTTTGGTATATTTTTCAAGAGAATTATTCATTCAACCCAAATTTTCAAGTTTATTTTTATAAAATTGAACAAACCAATTTCTTATGATTTTCCTGTTTCTGAATTAATTTTGTCTTTGTCATTTCTTATTTTCTCCACTTTTTTCTTGATTGAGTTTGTCAGTGGCTTATTTATTTTGTTGAAATTTTTTAATTTTGAATTCATTCTGTTTTTCCATTTTCTAACTCTTCAGTTTCTGCATTTATTTTTATTATCTGTTCCTATTTTCACGTGACTGGTTGTGTTGTTCTTCTCACTTAATTAGCTTGGTTTTGTTCTTTCCTTTAATTGATTCAAGCAGTGAGGGTCATGAATTTTCTGCTGAGCACTGCCTGAGCTATATCCCAAGACTTTTGATATGTGATTTTTAATTATCATTTTTCTAGAAATTGTTTGTGTTTGTTTTTCTCTCTGATAAAGAAAGAGACAGTTTCTTTAAGTTTCTATGGGGAGAAGTATTTATCTTTTCTGATTTTTTTTATTATGATCCAGCTTGTTCCATTATGGTATGGTCAGAGAATAGTATCCATATCATTTCTACTTTTAGGAACTTATTGAGGCTTTTTGTACCATAATATGTAGCCCATTTTCATTAATGTTTTGTTGGAATGTGAAAAGATGTGTTCTCTAATTTTAATGAAGAAAATTTAATATAGGTACATCAGATCTAATTTTATACTGTTGGACTATCTTCTTTTTTTTTTTTAAGATTTTATTTATTTATTTGACAGAGAGAGATCACAGGTAGACAGAGAGGCAAGCAAAGGGGAAGGGAGAAGCAGATTCCCTGCTGAGCTGAGATCCCAATGCAGGGCTCGATCCCAGGACCCTGAGATCATGACCTGAGCCAAAGGCAGAGGCTTAACCCACTGAGCCACCCAGGTGCCCCTGTTGGACTATCTTCTGTGATCATACTTATTTTTGTCCACTGAGGAAAGTAAATTAAAGTCACCTAATACTAGTACATTTCTGAATATTTTCCTTGTGTCACCCTTAATTTCAGCTTTATAAGAGTTGTTTATGTGATATCTAGAACTTAAATCCTCATCTTATATATCCATTATGAATTTTACACTTTACATTATAAAGTGCCTTCTTGCCTCACTCAATTTTTTTCCATTTGAATTTCACCTTTTTAATAATGGTGTTGTGACCTCTGCTTCCTTTTTGTTTGCTGTGCCTTTGCCATCATTTTATTTTTTGAATAAATGAAGGGACCTGAGTAACTCTATTTTAGGTATGTTTTTTGCATATTACAAACAGCAGTTTTTTGTTCAATCTAATCTAAAACTATTTATTTTACATATCAGTTAAACCCACTTAAAATTTATATAGCAAATAGATTCAGTGTAATTTGTGATTTGTAGGTAAAATTATTTTCTGTTAAATATGCTGCTTATATGAGTCATTCTTTTAGAAAATCTTCGTGTCTCATGCTTTCTAAATTGCAGTTTTTCAGATATTTTAAAAGGTGTGTACTTGGAGATTGTCCTGATAATTTTATTCTTATATAATACAATTAGTTCCCTCTTTCTTTAGATAGTTTGTACTAGTTATGAACATCATCAAAGTGCTAACTACATCCTCTCCTCTCCTCTTCCATTTTCCTTGTACTTACCTTTGTACTCTTAATATGTTATAAATATGAATACTTGGATTATCCATTTTGTGAGATAGCTTTAGACTCCCAGATATTATAGACAAGGCCATCAATAAGCTTATTCTATATCCTTACTCATTTTTCCACTCAACCTACAATTATTGAGAAAAATGTTTCTGTTTGTCAATTTCTTCTTCTAATTCTACCTATATTTTCCTACATATTTTGTGAGATTTTTTTGCTAGGTGTAGACTGAGTCTGTTTTAGTACAATGTTCTAGTGACTTCTTGTTACATTATTCAATGGTCATCTTTGTTTCTACTAATGCCTTTGGCCTTCGACTATATTTTTAAATATCAAAGTAACTACAGACATTGTCTTCTGTTAATGTCAGTTTTGTATATCCTATTGCATGTCTTGATTTTAACCTTTTCATGTCTTTAGGTTTTCTTTGTGATTAATGTGAAGAGCATGTCACTGGATTTTGTGAGCGCCTTACCCATGGCTTCATTTTCTGCAGTTTCAATGACACATGGTCAACTGCCCCCAGTTACTGTTCTTAGTCTCTTTCTGTGTGTTACTGTTCTTAGTCTCTTTCTGTGTGTAATTTATAAATTAACCTTATTATAGGTATGTACATGTAGAGAAAAGCAAAGTATACATGGAATTCAGTTACTATCTGTGGTTTTGGGCATCCACTGGGGGGTCTTGAAACATATCCCCCACAGATAAGGGCAGCACAGCTGTATCGTTAATCCAACCTGAAAACCTCTTTTAACTTCAAACTTAAGCTATTTACATTTATTGGGATTACTAAATTATCTGAATTAGTTTCTACTATTATTGTGTTTTCCATTTTGTTACATTGTTTCTTTGCTTCACTTTTTTCTTCTCCCATCACTTATAGTAAATTGAGTACATTTTTTTTAATTTTTTAATTATTAACATATAATGTATAATTAGCCCCAGGGGTACAGGTCTGTGAATCGCCAGGTTTACACACTTCACAGCACTCACCATAGCACATACCCTCCCCAATGTCCATAACCCAAACGCTCTCTCCATACCCCCTCCCCCTGGCAACCCTCAATTTGTTTTGTGAGATTAAGAGTCTCTTATGGTTTGCCAATTGAGTACATTTTTGAAAAGTTTTTTTTACTTATTTATTTGACACAGAGAGAGAGGTCACAAGTAGGCAGAGAGTCAGGCAGAGAGAGAGGAAGGGAAGCAGGCTCCCTGCTGAGCAGAGCTGGCCTCGATCCTAGGACTCTGGGATCATGACCTGAGTCGAAGGCAGAGGCTTAACCCACTGAGCCACCCTGGCGGCCAAATTGAGTATATTTTTAATGTATTCTCTAACTTCCTCTTCTTGACTTAAGAATTTTAAATTCTAGGGGCGCCTGGGTGGCTCAGTGGGTTAAAGCCGCTGCCTTCGGCTCGGGTCATGATCGCAGGGTCGTGGGATCGGGCCCCGCATCGGGCTCTCTGCTCTGCAGACAGCCTGCTTCCTCCTCTCTCTCTCTCTGCCTCTCTGCCTACTTGTGATCTCTGTCTGTCAGATAAATAAAATTTAAAAAAAAAAAAAAGAATTTTAAATTCTAAGTAGTTTAGAGTTACCCCTATACTTTTTTTTTCTTTTAAATTTTTATTTTAAAAATATCTATGTTCCATACAGGTCACTTAACTTTTTGAGTTTCAGGTGCCACAAAACAGTTTTTTTGTTTGTTTGTTTTTTAAAGATTTTATTTATTTATTTGTTAGAGAGAGAGAGAGTGAGCACAGGCAGACAGAGAGGCAGGCAGAGGCAGAGGGAGAAGCAGGCTCCCCGCCGAGCAAGGAGCCCGATGTGGGACTCGATCCCAGGACACTGGGATCATGACCCAAGGCAAAGGCAGCCGCTTAACCAACTGAGCCACCCAGGCATCCCGCCACAAAACAGTTTTAAGAACAATACCTAATTGTTAGCATGTATCAAGCACTTCAACATAGAAATGGTTCCAATAGCATTACCCAATAATCCTCAAAACAATCTTACACAGTAGATAATATTATCAACATTTATCTATGAGGAAACTGAAGCTTATAGGGGGTGAGTAAATCACCAATGGTCTTATCAGTAGAAGGCTAATGACACATCAAGAAAGTTTAGATTCAAGTGAGATTCAAGATAATGACTTTCATGAACTTATAAACTTAGAGTAGATTATAAGATTTAAAGAAGGGCAGTACACGGGACATCTGGGTGGTCCAGTCAGTCAAGTATCCATTCTTGGTTTCAGCTCAGGTCCTGATCTCAGGGTTGTGAGATAGAGCCCTGAGGTGGGCTGTACACTCATTGTGGAGTCTGCTTAAGATCCTTTCCCTCCCTTCCCCTCCCTTTCCCTCTGCCCTTCCTGTTCATGCTCTCTCCCTCTCTCTTGAGTGAATAAATATATCTTCAATAAAAATAAAGAAAAAAAGGTGGCACATTACACAGAACATTTGATGTGCATATGATGTGTTTCAGTCCTCACTCTGGCAACTACTATGACTGTGGGGTTAGGCAAATTATTTAATCCCAGTTATCATCAGTAAACTCATTTTCAAAATAAAATATATACTTTTTAAATTTTTTTAATTTAAATTCAATTTAATTAACATATACTACCTTATTAGTTTCAGAGGTAGAATTTAGTGATTCATCAGTTGCATATAACACCCAACACTCATCACATCAAGTGGCCTCCCTAATGCCCATCACCCAATTACCCCATCCCCCGCAACCACATCCCTCCAGCAACCTTCAGTTTATTTCCTATAGGTAAGAGTCTTTTATGATTTGCCTCCCTCTCTGTTTTCATCTTCTTTTATTTTTCCTTCCCTTCCCCTGTGTTCAACTGTTTTGTTTCTTAAATTTCACATGAGTAAAATCTTATGGTATTTTTCTTTCTCTTATTGACTTACTTTGCTTAGCACAATACCCTCTAGTTCCATCCACGTGGTTGCAAAGGGCAAGAATTCATTCTTTTTGATGGCTGAGGAATATCCCATAGTCTATATATACCACATCTTCTTTATCCATTCATCTGTCAATGGACATCTGGGCTTTTTCCATATGTTGGCTATTGTGGACATTGCTGCTATAAACACTGGGGTGCAGGTGCCCCTTCGGATCTCTGTATTTCTATCTTTTGGGGTAAGTATCTAGTAGTGCAATTGCTGGGTCATAGGGTAACTCTATTTTTACCCCTATATTTTTAACATAGTTTTAACTGGCAACATCCGAAGTTAAACTCTACCCTCCTTCCAAATAAAACAAAGGCTTTAGAATGTTTTACTTTATCTGCCTCATTTTCATGTTGTGATTGTTCTATCATGTTCTTAAATTTAATAGTCATATCTGTTTGTGATTTTTATAGTTATTCTTCATTTCTCATTATGATTTACCAATATTATAGACAGATGTTTTGTTGTTATTGTTTTGTGTGTGTGTGTTTCTCATTTTTGTTTCTGTGTCCCAATTTTTCTTGCTCAATTTAGTATGCTTATGTAAGTGGTAATAAAAGAAAAACAAATGACAACTACCATATGATGTCACTTTTTATTCATAAGATTGACAAAACCTAAAAAGCTAATTTAACAACACTCCATGTTGATGAGAATGTGGGGAAACAGATAAATTTATAAATTGCTGGTGGAACTGTGCATGAATACAACCTTTATGAGGGCAATTTTGCAACATATATCAATATCAGTAATATACATACATACACTTGGACTCAGCAACTCCCCGCTTAGAATTTTACCCTATGGGTTTTCTTGCACACGTGTATTATAATATCTACACAAGGCATTGCTTATACTAGCTAGAGACTTCCAGTAACTTAACTACCCATCACTAGGAGAAGACAAGCTAAATGAAATACAGTACTTTCATAAAATAGAATGCTATATAATCGTATATTTCGAAGTATAAAAAATAAAGTTCAAAACAGTGGATCTAAGGACCTATTTGTAAAAATAGGGAACAAGAATATATTCACAAATTTGCTTAAATATACATGAAATTTCCCTAGAAGGATAAACATAAAGCTTGGAACATGGACTGTGTGTGCAAAGGGTCTTGGCAAACCATGGGAAGGATGGGAGTGAGGGTTTCCTCTACTTACCTTGTTGGGGCTCTTGAATTTTAAACCCCATTAATATATTTCCTATTCACATAAATATATTTTTTAAAAAGAGACTAGTAGGAGGGTAAACAGATAGAAGAAGTATAGGCAAGGAGGAGTTTTGTGGTAAAGCTGGGCAGAGTTCACCTTTTCCAAGCTTTGTGAGCCAGGCAATGTGCCTAAACCTCCATTTTCTCATTCTTAGAACTGATATAGTAATATCTGCACCTAAGATTATCTTGAGGAAAAAGTACAAAGATATACATGAGGCACTTAGCATAGCACTTGAATGATTATTGTTATTGTAATAGCAATTACATGAATTGTAATAATCCATAAGTACATAAAACTCTAGGTTCAAAACCCATTATTTCCTACGATCACTAGATGGGCATCAGACTCAATCAGATGGGTGCTTTTTTGGCTCACTCGGCACCAAAAACCAGGAAGATCTTTGTTTTCCTTACTTCCTACTCCTTTCTCCAAAATTCTGACAACTGCACTCAGTCTCCTCTTGAATCACAACTGCCATGAGAATGGCAAAGAGGCTACCCTACGTGGCTGGGGAATAAAGGACTTGAAATTCAATGCCATTTCCACACTGGGCAGAGCAGATGGGGTGGGAGGTTGTCTGCGGGCTCCAGAGAAATCTATGAGAGTTTCCTAAGGTTTCCCCTCTCCATTCATATGATCCTTTGGAAAGAGTAAAATATGACCAAATGGGAAAGATGCCAAAGGTAAGTGACAAGAAGGGGAGGTTAAGGGGCAGGCAGATCAAATGGTGTTGGCGGGGAGGCGGGGTGAATGAAAAGAACTAGAACTCAGGAACAGACTAGAATTACTCATATCTGTGGTTACCAAACAAATCACACTTGTAGGTTTTTGCCAAAGTTCCACACTTTGACCTCCAGGGAACATTTCCAGTATGGGTCCCTGACAAAAGGTCTACTTGGGAGTTTCCCTCAGATAACAAACTTTCCAGATACCCTAAGATCCTGAGGTCTGCTGCGTCTTTCTGATGTCTATCTGAATGCCTGAGTTTTCTTCCCAGCTCAATCACTGAGTAGCCCTGCAGTATCAGGCCAGTTTCCCTTTCAATAAAGTAAGATTTGACTGCTTTATTGTTTTTAAGATACCTTGCAAGCTTAAACTATTAGGTATCATTATATTGAGGCTATCGTAATTATACTGAGACTATCAAAGAATTTTAACAGATCATCTTCCTCCTTGAAGGCAACAATTTGGAATGATTATCCCCATTGAATAAATAGAGGAAAGACGCTTGGTCAAGAGGGAAAGGAACTAGGCCAGACTTGTCTCTCTCCACGTGGGTATTTAAGTTCAGTGGTATCTGAGACACAAACACCAGAATGAAGCAAAGGCTTATCTGCATAAGAAAGTTCCCTTCTCTCACTTTGCCCATTCCCAACAGTTACCAGGATGAAAAAAAGAAACCAAAACTGCAAAAGTTCCGGGTAGTTCATTGTTAGAGCTGGAAAGCACCCGGTGTTTCTGGGAACGTGAAAGTTTCTCTTTCCTAGAATAGGAACCTTCAAAGGTAAGTCCCTCCCGAAAGGCAGTAATGTTCACAGCTCTGAATTTTCAGTGGTTGGCATGTGGAGGGAGGACAGAGAAGATTTACTCATTTGTGCAACAGACATTTGCTTATTGTCCACTATGAATCAAGCCCTTTCCCAGGTAGTCAATATAAAACTTAGTAAAATATATGGCCTTCCCCCCAGGAACTCATGGTCTAGTGGGAGAAGAGAGGGGTGGGGGGATAAGGAGTTTACTACAGGCTGTGAAAGAGGTAAGCCCTGGGGCAACAGAAGCATGTGCAAAGGACACTTTCTCCAGACTGAGCTCAGAATGGAAGACCTGACCCGAGTTAAGTCTTGAAGGACTGAGGTAAATCATGGAAGCAGCAAGAACACACCATATGCAAAGGCACACAGGCATGAGGAGGGCAGGAAGTCTGCAGTGGGAGCTTAATGCAACAGGGAAGGGTGCTGCAAGTAAGCTGCACAACCTCACACGCTGTGAGGAAGATCTGAGCAGAAAGGAAGGAAGAGTTGAAGGACTTTACGGAAGTGACGTCACCTTATTTGTCTGCAAAAGAAAAATGACTTCACGAAGAATGGCTGGAAGAGCTGAGCCAATGATGGAGAAACCTCTTTCCCCAGCTTAGATGATGAGATCATCTAAGACTAAATGAAAGTTATAATAACCACGGGACTAGAGAGAAGGCAGCGAATTCAGAGCTCTTTACTCGATGTGAGTATGAATTCAAGATTATGAACACATGATGTCATATGATTTACTGGTTGAGGTTGTGGACTCAGGGGTCAGGCTTGGATTCAACTCCAACTCCACCCCTGTGTAACCTTGGAAAAGTTATTTAACCTCTTTGAGACTCAGTTTCCTCACCTGTAAGATGGGGATAATAATAACCAACCACATAGGCTTAAGGAAAAGGACCAAATATGATAATGCCTGAAAATCATTTAGCATAGTTCCTATCATATTAAAACTCTATAAATGGTAGACATTACCAGTGTTTTGTTAACACTGTTAATTAGGAAACAGTGCTCTACCCCTCCATATCCTAGCTTCCCCCAAAATATCAGATATCAGCGTGAAAGGGGAAAGACACAGAAAGGCGACCTCATGAATATTTACATCATACTGGCTAATATTTATCTCGAAGAACAGATAAGAAAGACACAGGTAGCTAGCAAAACAGTAGCTATGGTCACCTCTGGGAGGTGAAACGGCTCAGTTTTATTTTTCTCTATGTATATGTGCTATTTACATAATAAGGAAAATGTACTTTAAATAGATGTATTATGCCACAATACTCAGCACCAGAGAAATGAGGATCTTGAAAACAGACAACAACCCCCTTTCTCCCACCCCCTGTCTGCACACATGGTCCAGACTTCCACCATGCCAACAGCTCTAGGAACAACTACCCAGCAGCACAAGCCCAGGGAAACTCCCAGCACGAGCTACTCTGGATCATGGAGATGACCACTGGAAGGGCCCCATGTCCCCGGGCTCTCAGTCCTCTAGGAGCCCCTGTGCCAGGCGGGAATAGATGTCCTGGTCCTCCATGAGCGCTGAGTGCTCCCGCAGCTCACCCTGCCTGAGCACCAGGATCTGGTCCGCACTCTGTACCGTCTGCAGCCTGTGAGCAATCACGAGCACTGTTCGGTCCCCATGGGATTTCCAATCCTGCAGCTGAAAGGGGAGGATCATAACGCCTCAGAAGGGTAAGAAGAGGGGTGCCTGGGTGGCTCAGTGGGTTAAGGGTCTTAGGCTCAGGTTATAATCCCAGGGTCCTGGGACCAAGTCCTGTGTCAGGGGGCCTGCTTCTCCCTCTCCCTCTGCTGCCTACCCTGCTTGAGCTCTTTCACTTTCTCTCACTCTCTCTCTCTCAAATAAATAAAATCTTTTTAAAAAAATAATAAAGAGGGGTGCCTAGGTGGCTCAGTGGGTTAAAGCCTCTGCCTTCGGCTCAAGTCGTGATCCCAGGGTCCTGGGATCGAGCCCCGAGTTGGGCTCTCTGCTCCGTGGGGAGCCTGCTTCCCTTCCTCTCTCTCTGCCTACTTGTGATCTCTGTCTGTCAAATAGATAAATAAAATCTTTAAAAATAATAATAATAATAATAATAAAGAAAAATAAGAACAGGATGGGCACCATACCACAACTGGGCAATATCTTTTGTGGCACAGGGTAAAGAAGGTGTGAACGATGAGAAAGACGACAGAGTCTGCGCTGCCCTTCTCTCTCAGCTGTCCCGCTGTAAAGGGAACTGGGGAAAAGGAGGGGGTGTTCCCACACCCCATACTCTCCATTCCACTCCCCACCCCCTGCGAAAGCACAGATAGTCTTCCACTAGTGGGCCATTCGTCTTCCTCTGCCCAATTCTGCATATGCTGGTCCTTCAACCATGAGCCTCAGGTCCCACTGCCTGCCCCCCCCCAGTACTCACAGCCTGCTCACACTGGACATCCAGAGCACTGGTGGCTTCATCCAGGATGAGGACTCTTGGGTCCCGCACAAGGGCCCGGGCAATGGCCAGACACTGCTTCTGTCCAGCAGACAGCTGGCTCCCTTTCTCCCCTACATCTGAGGGATCCGAAAAATACCTTTTCTCAGACACAAGTGGCCACGACAGCATCCTCCCCATGAGCAGGGACAAGCACACCGCTTAGTGGTCTTTCCACTAGCACCCATGAAGAGGCATGAGAGCCTACGTCAGGAGAGCAGGGGTGGACCCCTGCTGAGGATGCCCCAAGAGAGGGAGCACTACTACCCTGGGGGCTGTCTCCCAACCCAGGACTGGCAACTAGAGAACTCCCGGTGCCGGGAAGGCAGAAAAGTGGGAGCCAAGCACGGGGCAAAGAAACAGCAGACACAACCAGCACTCTCAGGAAGCAGCTCCAGCTCCTCTTCTGAAGGAAGGTACCTGTATTCAGTCCGTGCTCCAACTCCTGTATGAAGCCGTGGGCATTGGCAGCCTGGGCAGCTGCCATCACCTTCTCATCACTGCAGCTCTTCAGCCCGTAAGCAATGTTGTCCCTCACAGAACCAGAGAAGAGCATAGGCTCCTGCCCCACCGAAGTCACCTGTGCAGAGGGGATGGGAGCAGGGGACCATGTGTCAACCACCCCCCCACAAGGATCCTCTTTTCCTCCTGGTCTAACTCCCTTAGAATGGGCTCCTTGTGTTTCTTCCCACGGATCTCCCATGCTCTCTGCACATGCTTCTTCCCTCCTATCTCCTGTTCCTCTTCCTCACCGCCCCCCCTCTGCCCACCACCACCCACCTGTCGGTGCAGGTAGCAGTGCTCGTACTGGGAGATGGGCTTCCCATCCAGCAGCAGCCGTCCCCCGGTGGGCTGGTACAGATTCTGCAGCAAGGCAGCCACTGTGCTCTTCCCGGACCCATTGGGCCCCACCAGAGCCGTCATCTGACGAGGGCGTAGAGTGAATGTCAGCCCCTAGAAAAGCGGAGAAACAGTCCGAGGCTTGCCCACGGCCCTTGCCTTCTGGTTCTGTCTGGGGGAAGATCAACCTCTCAGAGACAAAGGATCTACTACAGGCTGTGCTGCCTGGGAGCCGAGGTCCAGGTTCCCTCCCTGCGGCCCCTCTCAGGCACCTTGAGCACAGGCTGGTCCGGGCGGTTTGGATAAGCAAAAGAGACGTCTTGGAATTCCACCAGCCCCCGCAGAGTGGGAGGGGCCAGCGTCCCGGGCGGAGGCTGCTTTGGCTTCCGATCCAGGTACTGAAACACCTTCTCTGCAGCCCCGACATTGCTGAGCATATCGCCGCACATGTAAACCAGGGTCTGGAAAACAGGAACGGAGGGGTCAGCTCCCCAAATGCAGCTTCACCAGAAACCAGCTCCCCAGCTCCTCACACGCTCGCCTGCCACACTCTGTCCAGGTCAGGCTTCTCCTCCCCTCATCCGAAAAGGGTTCCCTCCCCCTAAATGTGCAATTCAGATGGAATTTAAAGGCAACCCAAGGCTCCAGCGAGCCAATCTGCAATGTAAAGGATAGCGAGGTCCGTACTCCTGTTCAGCGCTAATTCTCTCCGCAGACCCTCCAGTTCCCGCTCCGTATTACTTGTGCACTGTCCTGTTTTGCCTAACTGGACTGGGAGCTCCTTAAAAGCAGGCACTGTGCCCACCTCATCTCTGCCACTCTAGCCACCAGAGGGCCTAGCACAGCTCTGCATACATAAAAGATGTTTCACAAATATGTAGGAAAATTATAAAATAACCGCAAAGGTGAAGTAGCTATTTTTGAACACTGGTAGACAGGGAAAGACCCAAATGCTATTCTGCCTTTCCTACTCAAACTGTACCACTGGGTTATCAAAGAGTGGACCAGGGTAAGTCTCCCTGGATAGATGTATTCCAGCTAATAAGTGGAAGAATGGTAGAGTGTCACCATCTTGCAAGCTCTAATGATTTTTATGGATCTAGGCATTGAGCATTAATGGCTGATGCTACCACAGACATACATAAGAGAGATAAATGTAATATAGACACATATGTTACATGTATGAGACAAGTGGAAATGTAACCCCTGTATTTGATAAATTTTAGGAACTACTGTTACACTTTTTTGGTGTAACGTGTTTCCTGGTTATATTTTTTAAATATTTATGTTTTAGAGATATGCCCTGAGGCATTTACAGATAAAACTATATCTTAAATTTGCTTCAAAATAATATGGGTGGAGGTACAGTTGAAACAGAATGGCCACGAGTTGATAATTTTAAAGCAGGTGATGCATACATGCAGGTTTATTATAGTTCATCTTTTTTGGAGGGGGCATAAATTTGAACTTCTCCATAATACAGTGAGTTGGGGGTTGGTCTGGATTGTATTTTTAAGGGGCTCAAACAAAGACCAAGGCCCAGAGGCCAGAGAGAAAGCCAGGGGGACAGGAGTGAGAGTATATCCAGGCTCCTGACTCACCTGCACATAAAGGCCCATGTCCTCCTCATACAGCAGGAAGGAGAGCAGCCCACCTTGCGTGAGGTTCCCAGCCAGAATCTGCTGCACCCCACAGTTCAGCATCAATACCTGCATTCCCAAGTGCACCATCTGCAGGGCGAGAAGAAAGCCCTGAAAAAGAGTCCACCACACAGAGCAGCGGGGACCCCACTGCCTTCCCTGCCCCTCTCTGGCTCCTACCCCCAGCACACAACCTCCTCACCCTCTGAAAGAGTAGGTAGAGGGCACATTCCAGGTCTCGTCGCCACCACAGCTGCCGGCACCGTTCTAGGGCCTCCTTATAGAGACCGATCTCCTGCGCCTCGGCCCCAAAACTGCGCACTGTCTGCAGCCCTCCAACAGCCTCCCGCACCACCTGTCCTGCTTTCGCCAGAGCATTCTGGATCTCCAGAAGCAATGCCTGCAAAAGTGGGAGGGGGTGGGGGTTATCAGGGGCTGATGGGGCAGAAGACAGGAGACAGGAGAAGACAGGAGACCTCCTTCCCACTGTCTCATCCCCGTCCTGGGGATGCTCTCCCAAGCTACCTCAAAATATCTAACTGCCCTTTTCCCCTCTTCCTTACATTTCTTTCCAGAAGAACTGAGAGTAGAGAGGGAGGGAACAAAATGTTACTGAGCTCTTACTGTCGGGTAGTATAGGGAATACAGGCTCCTTCATTTGCTCCTTCATTTAAGGGAATTCATACCACCCATAGTGTCCGAATGAAACCAGAAGGGATCATTTTCCTAAAGGGCCACAGCTAGTTAACAAAAGGTGGGGATGTAACGCAAAATGGATCAAAAACCTGAACCAGAGCTAAAACCATAAAACTCTTAGAAGAAAACTTCAGGGCAAAGCTTCACAACACTAGATTTGGTGATGATTTCTTGGAATAACACAAATCACAGCCAACAAAGAAAAACTGGTCTTCCTCAAAATTAAAACCTTTTGTGGGAGCAAACATTTCCAAATCATGCATCCGATAAGGGGCTAATATCCAGAATAGTGAAAGAAGTCCTATAACTCAACAAGTAAAACATAACCCAATTTAAAAAATGAGCAAAGAACTTAAACAGACATTTCTCCAAAAAAGATATAGATATGGCCAACAAGCCCATGGAAAGATGTCCAACACCACTAGTCACCAGGGAAATGCAAATCAAAACCACAGTGAGCTATCACCTCATAAAAACTAGGATGGCTGCTACTTTTTAAAAAGCACTGCATATTCGTATACAGCAGAATTTTACTGGGCCATAAAAGAGAAGGAAATCCTGCCATTTGCAACAATATGGATGGAACCTGAGGGCATTATGCTAAGTGAAATCAGCCAAAGAGAAAGAGGAATACTGTGTGATCTCATTTATAT
The DNA here is from genome assembly GCA_003697995.1 of Taxidea taxus jeffersonii. Classification (NCBI taxonomy): domain Eukaryota; kingdom Metazoa; phylum Chordata; class Mammalia; order Carnivora; family Mustelidae; genus Taxidea; species Taxidea taxus. The sequence goes on from ML110718.1 coordinate 67,660, forward strand.
GTGCCATCTAAACAAACAAACAAAAAAATTTCATAGAAAAAGAGATCAGGGTGCCTCTGCCTTCGGCTCAGGCCATGATCTCAGGGTCCTGGGATCGAGTCCCGCACCAGGATCTCTGCCAAGCAGAGCAGAGAGCAGAAAGCCTGCTTCCTCCTCTCTCTCTCTCTCTCTCTCTGCCTGCCTCTCTACCTATTTGTGATCTCTCTCTGTCAAATAAATAAATAAATTCTTTAAAAAAAAGAGAGAGAGAGAGAGAGAAAGATCAGATTTGTAGTTACCAGAGACCAGAGGAAGGAGTGGGGAATGGACTGGAGGAAAGTGGGCAAAAGGTACAAACTTCAAGCCGTAAGCTAAATAAGTACGGGGGAATGTAATAAAGAAGAAACAAACAAGAAACAAACAGATTAAGTGCTGGAGAAGGCCTTGGAGAAATCGAAACCCTTGTGTATTGCCAAGGGGAATGGCAAAAGATGCAGGCGCTGTGAAAACCATTATGGCGGTGGGTCTTCCAAATATTAAAAACAGAATTACCATAACATCCAGCAATTCTGCGTCTGGGTTTATCTCCAAAAGAACTGAAAGCAGAGATTCGAACAAATTTTTGTAAACCCATGTTTACAGCAGCATTATTCACAATAGCCAAAACGTGGAAGCAACCCAAGCATCCCGAAAGAGATGAATGGATTAACAAAATGCGGTCTATGCAGCAATGGCATATTAGCCTTAAAAAGAAGAGAATTCTGACATGCCCTACAACAGGGATGAACCTGGAGGACACACTAAATGAAATAAGCCAATCACAAAAAGACAAATACTGCATGATTCGTTACATGAGATACCTAGAGTAATCAGGTTCATGGGGACAGGAAATAGATGCGTCATTGCCAAGGGCTGGGAGGAGGGGAAGTTGGGGGCGTTATTATTTAATAGGTACCAAGCTTCAGCTTGGGAAGATGGAGACAGTTTCTGGAGATGGATGGTGGTGATCCTTGCACAACAATGTGAGTGTACTTAATGCCACTGAATGGCACAATAAAAAATAGTAAAAATGGTAAATTTTACGTTATGTAAACTTTACCACCACTTTTCTAAAAAGAGAGAAAGCAGAGCGATACTCAGACTCAGAACTTCCTGACTGCACTTTTCTTTTTTCTCTACACTCCACCCAAATTGACTTCCCCTGATTAAAAAGGGGAAAACTCTACCTAAAATCCTCCAAGACAGCACTTTTAATCTTTTGTGGGGAAGGTACGAACAGACTCCTTTGAGAATCTAGTAAGAAGTTATCCTGTTTCAGGAGAGGGTGGTGGGGCTATGGACATTGGGGAGGGTACGTGCTATGGTGAGTGCTGTGGAGTGTGTAAACCTGGTGATTCACAGACCTGTACCCCTGGGGCTAATAATACATTATGTGTTAATTAAAAATAAATAAGTAAATAAATAAAAGAAGTTATCCTATTTCCAGAAAAATGCTCCCTCTTCTTCTACTCTCCTCTCCCTCTCACAAACACAAACACACACACACACACACACTCTCTCTCTCTCTCTCTCTCTCTCTCTCTAACATAAAATCCCAGGGGCCAGGGCTCTTCTCAAGCCTGTCAGAGCTACTGCTCTGGAGGCTGAGAAGAGAAGACCTCTGGGAGAGCTTCTTCTGCCCTGGGGATTCCCTAACATCCCCACATACCTGATGGCGGACATCGTACACTTTTTGGGCTGTTATTGCCAGAGGCACCTTGAGCAGAGAGAGGAGGGCCAGCCGGGGGGACAGGCTGAGCATGAAGCCATACAGCCCCACCACTTTGACAAGGCTTCGCAAGAGCATGTTGGCGTTCAGAGCAAGCCAGCAGCTCATCAATTTGGTATCCGAGTTCAGCCTTGAATACAGCTCCCCTGGGGAGGACAGAGCCAGTGAGGAAACCATGTGTAAAGCAATCACCCAGAGACTGCCCCCACCGACCGTCCCCACTGACACAGCCCCTTTTCTAAACACACCCCCTCACTTGCAGAGACCAGTGGAGGCGACCTTACTACCCCATCCCAAAAGAGAGCTCAGCAGCTCCTCGCCCTGGCACCATGGGTGGAAGTGGGAAGAGAGGCTGTTTACGGGCTGGACGGTAACTGAGAGGCAAGAAATGTCCAGGGGAATCCCAGACCTGGATTCCAGGCCCCACCTGTCTTAGTATCCTGGAAGAAACTGAGGTCCTGGCGCAGAAGGGAGGAGAAAAGCAGCTGCCGGACCCGCACATTGACCCTGGACATGGTGAAGGTGAAGCAGCTCCCTCGGCAGCCGGCACACAGTGAGCTATGGGTGAGGGAAGGAACAGGGAACAGGGATGAAGGGGACACAGGCACACAGAGGGAGGGAACGAGTGAGAGACGCAGAGGAGAAAGCACAGAATGAAAAGAAACACAAGGTTGGAGAAAGTGTACCATGAGAGGCAGAAGAGAAGCAGAGAGAGACGAGACAAGGGGAGGGGCAGGAACAAACAGAGGGAGGAAAAACAGCACAGGGAGAGCCAGATGTGGGAACAAAATTGTAACATACAAATTCACGAGTATCCATGGAGCTCACTCCATGCTAGACACGGGGAAGACCATAATAGAAACAAAGAGATTTGGGCGCCTGGATGGCTTAATGGGTTAAAGCCTCTGCCTTCAGCTCAGGTCATGACCTCAGGGTCCTGGGATCGAGCCCCACATCGGGCTCTCTGCTCAATGGGGAGCCTGCCTCCCTCTCTCTCTGCCTGCCTCTCTGCCTACTTGTGATCTCTCTCTCTCTGTTAAATAAATAAACAAAATCTAGGAAGGAAGGAAGGAAGGAAGGAAGGAGAAAGAAACCAAGAGATGTCAAGAGAGATAGCTTATGGTCCTGCCTGACCCAGAGCCCACTCTCTTCAGTATTGCTCCTCTACCCTCCCCCTGTCTTGGTCTCTTGCCTCCCCACCCCAAAGTCCTCCTTTCTACTTTACTCTGAGAACTGCAGTAATAAATTCCCTTGCCCTCCTCTTCTCTGGAGCCCCAGAGACATGCTGTTCCCTCACCTCTACTGTCCCTGGAGCTGAGAATTCCTCTTAGGCCAACCACTTATACAACAAAATTTAAAGGGAAAATGGGAAAGATAGAAGCAAGTATTTCACAAAATATGGTTTCCGTGTTTAGAAGGCTGTTGGGATAGTCAGACATAAAACGAGAAGGGTTTGAACTCCAGCAATCGCTGTGAGAATGGCCAGAAAAGAGCCACAGGAGGAGCACTTTGAAAGTAGAAAACGGTGGGGCTAGTGTCTGAACATCAGAAAGGCATCAACATTACTGACGCTTGGAGCCTAGGACCCTGGTTGTTTCGTACACGGGAATAAAAGAGGGAGACACTTTCAAGAAGACCAGGAGGGAGTATGATACATTTGAAGGTCTGGGTATGTGGAGTGTGAGATGACAGTGGGTTGTCCAAGGGCAATGTCAAGAAGACAGGTGAACTACAAGACTAGAGCTGGGTGTAGAAATATGGATCTGGGAGTCACTTCCGAGGAGCTGGCCTCAGCAAAGAGAAGCAAGTATGGATTGGAAGCATAATGTTGGGTAAATAGGGTGAATGAAAGAATGAGTGGCCGAGTGTGAAACAGAACGGTGAATAAACACTTTCACACATATTCTGGTTTAGGTATTTTATGCTTTAAAGGATCTGAAAACAGAGTCAGGAAATGGAGGGCCCCCGTAAAGAGTATCCTGGAAGAGGCTAGCAAATGAACCCAATTAAGCATCACCTACCTGCCAATGGAGAAGAGACACATGAAAAAGATGGCGCTGGCAAAGGCATCAGGGTCAAAATCACCTCTCAGGATGTCAATGACATGACCCGAATAGTAAGGGATGACTGTCTCACCTGAAAGCGGCATGAACGAGAACAGATGAACGTGCCTGCACCAAGGACCTTCGCCCACCTCCCATTCCCAGCGCCCTCTTCCGGACTCACCCAACACGGCAACAATAAGGAAGCAGAAGGCTGCAACGAGATAGGGCAGGTCTGGCCAGGAGAGCTTCAGCAGCCTCCACATCAAGTCTGTGTGGTTCTCCTGGCCCTGCTTCCTCTCCTGGGCTCCTGGGGAGCTCAGCAGAGCCCAAATGGCCCAGCTTAGCCACGCAGCCCCATACCCGGCCAGCAGCCAGCTCCAGGGGGCTGAAGCCACTCTGACTGGGGGAGCACTCAAGGCCCCTGGGACCAGGGCCCTCAGGGAGAGAAACAGCGGGGTCCCTAGGCAGAGCGGGGGCAGCAGTGTTCCCACCAATCCCAGGAGTCCTCCCACCTTTAGCAGCCACCAGAGCCCTCCAAATCGCAGGGTCCCCTCCAGCCAAAGGCCTGGAAGCCCTGGGGGAAGGAGAGCCCCCAGGGTCCCCTGAAGCAGCCAGAGGAGAGCCGAGTCCGCCAGCAGCAGGAAGGCGCAGGGTCTCAGGTCAGAGAACCGCATGGTGTTATCTAGGGGGAGAAGAGGAATTACAGAGGTGGGGTCCCAATCCTCGCCCTATGCTCACCACCCCGACTCCGCTCACCCGTCCGTCAGCTTCTCATTTTACCCACTCCTAGCCTGAATGATCCCTGGGTCCCCGGTGCCCATTAGTACGGCCGGCTTATGACAGAAGGCATTCTGCCGTCATAGGGAGCCTCAGCCTTTAAAAAAAAAAAAAATCCCGTGATTCCCCCCCCCCCCCGCCGCCGCCGCCGAGTTCCGAAGAGCCGCCCTGCGGTCCCCGCCCGGCTCCCTCGCACTCTCCCGGAGGCCAGAGGGCCGCGGGGGGGTGGGGGGGCGGGGGCGCGGGGGGGGGCGAATGGGTGGCGGGTTGGGATGCTTCGGTTAGCGCTCCCGGCTCCGGGCCGCACGAACTCACCCGCGGCCGCTTCGGGACTGCAGCTCCGGGGGGCTTTCGTCTCCGTGCGGAGCTCTGCAATCGGCTCGCCCTGGCTCTCCTTCGTTTCCCCACTTCTGTCCGCAAGCGGCACCCGCCGCTTTCGCTTTCGCTTCCCTAGACCGAGCCCCGGTTTCGGGCAGGGCAGCCACCAGCAGGGGACGCGCGACACCTGCCGTCGGCGGAAGCCCAGAGCCAAGCCGGCGCACGCGCGACGCACCACGCCCCTCAGGGAGCTTCTGCGCTTAGCAATGATGACTCTGGAACAGAAAACTCCTGCCAAGTGTTTTAAGGTCATTAATTAAAACAAAGCTCTTTCAAGGAATGAGATGTTTTATATTTGGAGAACCGCTGGATTTTTTGCCTTGAGCTCTGATCCTATTTTGAGAACTGCCTCTTCCTCCATCCTCAGCTCCAGCTTTAGGGTCTGGGATCAAAACCGAACCAGATTCTGAGCGGGAAGACGCTCAGGACCTCTTCTAAATAGAAGGTCCCAGACACTTTGACCCGGGCCTCAGTAGGTTTCCACTTACACAGATTTTGAGCGGAAAGGCCCTGATTCTTTATCTTCACCTGCCGTCGCTCAACACAACTCCCTGGGCAGAGAACAAGTTCAGGTGCCTCTAGTTGTGTGTTTCAGATTATGTCTTGGGGGCACCTCTGGCACGTTGTGGAGGATGGACTTTGTTTCCTGGTCTATTTTAACACTGATTAGGGGGTAAACAGGATTCTATAGGTCCTGCCTGACCCAGAGCCCACCTATGGAACATGCTGGGTTGTTTATTCCAGAAGTAACTCCAGGTTGAAACTACCTCCCCAACTCAAAATACCCCCAAAGGAAGGATCACTTGGATTCCAAACCACTGTTTGAAAGGTTACTGGTATGTTTACCGATGAGGCACTTCTAGTTTAAAGGGGGGAGGTGTATTCGAAGTAGAGGATTATTAAAATTTCTCCAAGCTTGCCAGTCTGAGATTTGCAGATAAGGAGACTCTGTCCTTAGTGGAAACAAAAGCTCCCTGTTAGCTGCTAATTGCTTTTAGGTTTTTTCTTTAACTAACTCTCCCTGAGGGGGGACATTGTCTATGCTCCTTGCGTGACTCAGAAAAACTCATTATGCCTTTCTTGTTTTTTCCTAACCTGCTTACTTTTTCCTCATATTTCCCTTTCCAAGGAGGGAGCCCTCTTTAGTCATGGTCCTGTCATCTTGCAATTAATTGAGTGTGACATATCATGAAATTGAACCCCTAATGTCCATCTCTGCATTCAATATCCAGTGTCCCCAAAATGTTATTTGAGGTAAATGTACACCTTTCCAATCACCATATACACGTAATGTGGCAGCTTTTTCACCTGACTCTACAACGTCAAAAACAAGTCGTTCTAGTATCCTGCTTCCAGACACGCAAACCGTTAATAGTGAACCACGCAGGAGTCTTCAGGTTGCATTCCTATAAAAAGGACCCTAACCGAAATTAGATGGCAAATATGTGTGTGTCTACAGACCTTGACCGGCCTTCCTGAGCGCCTGGAAAGAGGAGTGTGGAAGGAAAACCCAACAGAAATATTTGGTGAGGCCCCATTTCTTAGGCTGGGGCTCAGGTCTGTTCTCAGGGAAAGCCTCTCTATTTCCTGCCCCCACCCCACAACCGCCCCAGCCCCAAGTCCACTCAGCCACACAGAGGCATTTATAACCATTTTCTTTTATTGCGCTTAGTGGGGCGCCCAGAGTGTGGGATAGGGGGAATGCTCCTTGAAACAGAGAACACACAAGAGGGTAAACTCCACCCTATTCACACTGCCCACTGGTTCTCTCCCTTGGAGCTCAGGTTAAGGATCCCCTCTCCTGGAGAGTGTAAACTAGCCCGGGTTCCTGAGTTGGCCAGGCTGTGCCAGAAAAGGTGTGCCCAGCTACCACTGTTACTGACTGGTCTCCCGATACTGGTGCAGCAGGTCACTGACGTCTCTACTTTCCACTTTCACCCAACCATCTTCCTTCATGTGGTACACTGTGGGCAGATGAGAGAGAACAGGGAGTCACCATTCAGTCCAGCAAGCTCCTGTTCGTGGCGTTATGTGGAAGGTGACAATAACAAACCCAAACGTATGCTCAACACATACTTGATCACTGGAACTTCAATGCTCCTCTTTGGATGCTGAAAACCTCTTTCCTACACCTGGGCAGCTCAGTCGGCTAAACGTCTGACTCTTGGTTTGGTCAACATCTCAGAATCAAGAGATGGAGCCCGCATAGGGCTCCACACTCAGCAAAGAGTTTTTCTTGAAGTTTCTCTCCCTCTGCCCCCTCCTCCCACCCCCATGCATGCTTGCTCTCTCTTTCTCAAATAAATAAATAAATCTGAAAGAAAGAGAGAAAGGAAGAAAAAGAAAGAAAGAAAGAAAGAAAGAAAGGAAGGAAGGAAGGAAGGAAGGAAGGAAAGAAGGAAAGAAAAGAAAAGGAAAGGAAAGAAAGGAAGGAAGGAAAGGAAGGAAGGAAGGAAGGAAGGAAGATTGATTCTTCCCTACCACTTTATCTCCTCTAACTCTCCCAATCTCAAATCCCCCTACCCCACCTAGGGGTGTGGTAGCATAGGTCTCTTACTGTTGACAACACCTCCGGAATAGCTGTCTCGGTGGGTGGCGTAAACAATAGCCTTGCGGCCCAGTTCATAGGCTTCTTCTGGACTAAGATCAGGTCGATAGCCACTATCCATGACCCCGTAGGCATAGCAGTTCCCACTACCAGTGGAGAACATACTTCCTGAGAGCCGAGTCCCATCTTCTTGTACATAGTAGAGTCCAGGACCCTATAGGAAGCAAGTTTCCCGTTGGAGAAGGAGTTTTTAATAACATACAGGTTCAAGTGTGAGCCATAAAAAGTGGATAGGAGAATAAGCATTACCCAGGAACATTTGAACCAGCATTTTAGTAACAATCATAGAACTTTAGGGGAAAAAAGTTAGAATCAGCTATTTTATCCAGAGGAACAAGCTTATGGAAAAATGGCCCACCTCTGGGCCCAGAAATGGCCCATGGGTATGCTGGAACAGATCTATAACCCGGTGTTCTACGTGCCACGCATCTTATAAGGAAGAGAGTGGGAGTGTATGATGGGGAATCAGTCTCTCACCTGTCATGAGAAAACAGGAATAATGGAGAGCACCCACCTTCTTATCCCAGCCACAGATCATACTGCCCATGGAGAGGTTCATGCCCCGGTACTGGAACACCATGTTGGAGAGCAATTTGGAGGCTGCTGACACTGAGATACGCTCCCCATTCCTCAGATAGTACAGCCTGGGTACAACAGGGTGGTGGGGGCAGTGAACTCAGAGGGGGCAGGAGAAGTCTAGCTCTCCGAGAGCAGCCTGCTTGATGTGCAGGAAATAATTAAAGAGATAAGCATTTGAGAAGAATGGTTTGGGAGGATCTAAGGATCAGGGAGAGATTCGGAATTTAAGGTATCTAAACCACATAAAGAAATCCTAGTAAATGACACCATCCCACCGGGGTTTATGACATCAGTGCTAAATAAGTGACAACTTATCTATCTGGCTTTTTGGCAAGAGCACAGGCTGAGATTTGGGAGAAGGTTTTCGAATCAACAGAAGGCTGTTTTGTGAAATGCTACATTAACACCAAGATGCTACGTTAGCCCCCCCGGGGGAAAGGATGAGGAACAGTGATCTGGGGGTTCCAGGATCCACCACTGACCCCTGGGCTTAGGAGGGGGATAGGAGGCCGGGCCTACCTGCACTCCTTGGCCAGCAGACGCTCCCAGTACAGACAGTCCGCAGCACAGCCAGACATGGTCCCAAGCAGGTAAGGGTTAATCTCAATCACCTTGTTAACCCTTGAGCTGGCTGGAAGGAGATGGAGCTTTGAGTTGGATGGACCCCACAGCTCTCCCTGTGTGTCCAAAATTAGTACTGCTTCTGCCTTGATGCAGATGTGGGGCTCCTGCTGAGAGAGGGGCCCAGCTCCCCAGATTCCCCCTGCTGGCGCGCACACACACACTCACCTATGTAATTCCCAGCCGTAGCCCGAGAATCCACGGCCACAATCACTCCTTGCTGGAACTTGAAGGCCAGAGTGGTAGTGCCATGGTTCATCTCAATCTGAACATTCCTTTCACCATTCCCACCAAGGGACTGGAAGAATTCAGTGGGCTAATTAGAGAGAAAAGGCAGACAAAGGGGCACTGAAAACTTCTGAAACACAAGGCTCCAGAAAAGGTTTCACAAGAGTCTGGGAGTGAGGAGATGGGCAGAAATTCTCCAACCATGAATAACCAAAACAGTTAACAACCAATCTCTACCAGGACCTGACTTGGGAGAAGGAAAAGAACAAGCACATGACGCCAACTTCTTCCATCTTCCAGCACAATAGATATGAAAGGAAATAAATGTTCACCATAAGTAAACATTTTAAGGGCGACTTTAATGTGCTTTTTCTTTCCATTCATAAGTCATTTAACACTCACAACACGTTTTGTTAATAATGTCCTCATTTTACAGAAGTGATGCCCCAGACCTAGACAAAGTGATTGAGTCAAGATGCACAACAGTGAGTGGCTAAGAGGAGGTCAGCAAAGTTCCCTGGTTTTCCAAGGCCCATGAGAGCCCCAAGAGAAAGGTTTTGTGATTCATGATCCATATGTGAGGGAGAGCTGGCTGTAAAGCTCTCTTGTCTCCCTCCACCACACCTCTAACTCTTTGCCCTAATCTGTACTTTCTAACCCTCAGGCAGGCGATCAGCCCCAGAGTCCCACGTGGCCTCCTCCCTGGCACGGGGCCCTGGACGTGGTTCTCCTTCACTAAAGGATGGCCCCCTCTAGTCTCAAGGGGGACTCTCCCTTCCTCTGTGCCCTCCTCCCCGCCTCCCCCTCACCCGGGATTCTCCTGACCTGCATTCCCCGGGGGAAGGCGAACTCCGGAGACCGCAGAGAGAAGCTGTAGTGTCCAGGGTCCGAACGAAACTGGCTTCCCAGGGTCGGGAAAGCGCAATCCTTCCACTGCCCTCGGGGGGCTCCGCACACCTCCAGCAACGCCATTGTCGCCTGGGACCCAGAAACCGTCGGAGGAGGAAGCGAAAGCGAAAGCCCTCAGCCTTAAGGGGAGGGAACAAGAATTTTTTTCCCACATCCCCCTGCCCTTTCCAAGAAGAGGCCAGTGGTCGACTGGAGACCAGAAATATCATATTGGGGACAGGCTTCTTTGTTCAGCCATTATGTTAGTTGGGGGAACAACTGGTGATGATAGACTGTCAGAAGAAAAGAAAAAAGAGAGGGAGCAGCTTCGAAAGCCCCTTCGGTACTGAGATTCCAGTGAAAGACACCAACACGCCGCCGGGCATCCTCTCAAACAGTTACGAAGTGGGTATGGGGTTGTATCTTTTAAAGGCTTAACCATAACCAGAAAGCTGCAAATCAACGAGAGGCTGGGAGTTGTTTCACCTCCGGAGCTTGGAGGTGTTCATAGGAGCATCATTTTATAATACTGGGTGAAAGGGAGAGTATGCGGGGGCAGTGAGGCGTGAGGACAGGTTGTGGTGCTACCGGCAACAGAATTTACCCGCAGTGGGGTAGGGTGGGAGGAAGGAGGCACCAAGGAGAGGGTGCAGTCTCTGAATCTTTCGACTTAGTCCCTCAGGACCTTTCCTGGTTCAACGGTCTCCCTAACCTAGAGCCACCCACAACAACCGCCCTTTCTGCCAGCACCTCCTTGCTCAACTGAGCGCTGCGGAGAAACTCCTCCAAACCCCGCCTCCCCTTGCAACCTGTGTTGGCCTAAACTGCTCGGCAACTGATGACGTCACACGCCGAGGCCCTTCCAGAATGGAAGACATTTACTAGACAACCCCGCCCCCTACGCTGAAATTACCCCGGCAGGTGTCTCTTCTGAGCCGGGTAAGCTCTTCGGGAATGGACCAGGGCGGGTTAGGTTGGTAAAGTCAGTTTATCGGTCGGTCGGTAGGCCCGCTTGCACTTCCTCTTCCTCTAGCTACGCTTGATCTCCATTTTCCCCTTCAGAAATGCCAGAGCTCCGAACTGCAGCTGCTAGTGCTTGGAGGGTGCCGCATCCCACTCGGGCTCTTCCTCCGTGGCAGACATGGGGGCATGGGAAAGTAGAGGGGGAAACCACAGGAAACAGAAAACTTAAGGGAGAATATGGCCCACTTAGGACCATGAAGCATTGAGGCTCCTAAAGGAGGGAGAGACCAAACTCCTTAAAAATTCACTGCAAGCATTGGAGAGCCATTTGGTGTGCTGAAAACACAAGAAACCACAGTACAAAACCCCGATTTTATTATAAATATCAAGAACCCAGAGTGTGTTTATGGGCCAGCATATGACCTTAGTCTTAGTGGAAAGTAGCTGTTCTCCCCCTCTCTGTATATTCTAAAGTTCTTCTCATTTCCAGGGTTCCACACCAAAACCCTGTTTTCTTCCCAGTTATAAGCCCTGTTTATAAGCCCTTCCCAGTTATAACCCAGTTATAAGCCCTGTTTTCTTCCAAGAAATCTGCATCATCAAGAGGAGTTTGGAGAGGGGGCAACACTCATGGCAGAATTTCGGGCATCAGCTAGTGAGTTATGTTCTAGGAAGTCACTCCTTCTAGAAGCAGCTGCCTACTATGCAGCTCTGGTAAGCCCCTTGTTCCCAAATTCTCCACTAGAGAGGAGAAAAGAAGGGAGGGAGACAGCATGTGCAGGTCAGAAGAGTCTTTCATTCTGGAGCTCCTGACCCACCAGGAGCCTGCATCATGGTCCAGAAGCGTCCCCTCCTCTCCATGAGCTGCTGGTAGGTTCCTGCTTCACAGATGATGCCTCCATCCAGAAAGAGGATTTGGTGAGCCTGCTCCACCAAGCTGAGACAATGGGTGATGAGAAGCACAGACCGAGAGCGCCGCTCAGGGCTTTTGTACAGGAGCTCCTCCACCTGAAAAAAGACGCAGACTCCATCAAGTGCCCAGGAAGACATCTGTGTTTCCAGAGCCCGGAAAGCTTTCGCCAGGATCACTGCCACCTCTGCCAATGACCCGAAGGAGTCTAAGATTCTCGTTCTGAGTGCTTCTTTGTCCAACCTTTGATTTGTTGAGGACTATTTACATGAGGTGGCAAGAGTGGGATAAAAGTAAGAGTGCTGAGGTGAAACCCATAAGAAAAGAGTAAAGGGTATCAAACAGTCTCTCCTCTTTACCTATAAACTGGGAATTTTATTTTTTTTTATTTTTTGTTAAACTGGGAATTTTATATTCTGTTTTGAAGAAATGCAACTTAGTGGTAAAAAGCATGAGCATTCAAGTCAGGCGGGCTTGACTCTGGATCTGTGCTCTGCTACTCCACAGCTCAGTGATGCTGCACAGTCATTTAACCTCTCTTCACCCCCTTTTTATCATGGGTAGAATGAGGGTAACAATGCCCAGCTCAGAAGCCTTCAAGATGAAGGAAGAAGTCAGATAATACATGCAGGGGCCCTAATCACATGTCCAGCACATAGTAAAAGAGTAAAAGCTCAACTGATAATAATACTTTTAAGATGGTCTTCTTATGTTTGGCTTCAGAGATTCAGGGTCTATACAGTGTCTTTGAATTGGTTCTAAGCATCTTGAGGGGCAGCTACTGGGAACTGAGAATCACAGGGACTGATCTGGATAACTATGTTAGTATAAATAACATAGGATGAGTGAAGGAAAGAATGGGGGAGGGGGAATACAGTCACTAACAAAATGTCCCTCTCACCTGTAACTGGCTGTCTGCGTCGAGGGCACTGGTAGCATCATCCAGGATGAGTACACGTGGTTTCCGGATCAATGCTCGAGCCCAGGCCACTGCCTGTCGCTGACCCCCTGATAGCTGGCTCCCAGCCTCACCTATCTCTGCAGAGACAAGAGCCAGGGTGAGGGCTGGATAATCACACATGCCTCCACGTGCTTGCCTGTGTGTGCACGCGGGCACAGACGTGCACATACACACACCAAGGACTGATGAATGCAGCTGGATGGGGAAAGTTCTGAAAAGGTGACCAAGTACTGAGGATGTGAGCATGAAGAAGCCAGAGGAACAAGATCCTCAACTTCAAACTGATGTCAGCGGGTTGGAAGGGACTACAGAATAAAGGATTCGGTAAAGATGTCTGGGTGAGGGGCGCCTGGGTGGCTCAGTGGGTTAAAGCCTCTGCTTTTGGCTCGGGCCATGATTAGAGGGTCCTGGGATCAAGCCCCGCATCAGGCTCTCTGCTCAGTGGGAGCCTGCTTCCCCCTCTCTCTCTCTGCCTGCCTCTCTGCCTACTTGTGATCTCTATCTGTCAAATAAATAAGTAAATAAATAAATCTTAAAAAAAAAAAGATGTCTGGGTGAAGATATAGGCTGAAAGGCACCTGTGTTATAGCCCTTAGGGAGTTCAGAGATGAAACTATGGGCTCCAGACACCATCGCAGCAGCTATGATTTCCTCCATAGTTGGCTTCTGGACCAGGCCATAGGCAATATTTTCTTGAAAACTCCTCCCAAATAGCTGTGGCTCTTGCCCCACTGCAGCCACCTAGGACAAAATATGATGAAGAGTCAAAGAACAAGGAACACAGGAGTATGGTTATCTAGAGACTGATGACTCAAAATCTTTATTGAAAGTATATCACAAAATTACACACGCTCTCTCCTGACTAACCCCATCTCCACCCAAGATCTGTCATTCCCTGGTCCTCCTTTCAGAACGCTCAGTTAGGGTGTTCACTGATGTCCCCTCCCCGCCCCCTCCACCGCCGCCATCTTCTTGCTCACTTGTGTGTGCAGGTAGCGGTGTTCGTATTGAGGAAGGGGCTTCCCATCCAGCAGCAGCTGTCCCCCGGTGGGCTGGTACAGATTCTGCAGCAAGGCAGCCACTGTGCTCTTCCCAGAGCCATTGGGCCCCACCAGAGCCGTCACCTCACCAGGCCGTAGGGTGAATGTCAGCCCCTGGAGGTCAGAGAATCCAAAAGAATGAGAGACAGACTAAGACCTCTAACCTTGAGACTGCCATTGTCTTATTACATAGCATGATGTCTTAGCCCAGAGAAGAAAGGGGGCTGGGGGGAATGGGGAAATACAGCAACTCCTATCCTCCCACAGGCATAAACTTCTGTTCCTCAGGGATGATAGCTCCCCAAGGAATAGAGATGGAAAATCAGGCAAAGATCAAAGCAGAGACCACTGTCACACACTTGATATCAAACATCACGAGAAAGAAGGGGAAAAAAATCACATTCTAAATGACGAATGGAAAGAAGAGGAAAAGATAGAAGACTGGAGACAGATTTTCCTTCAGCAGTTCCTTAGGATGTGAGATCCTTCTCCCGGAGAGCCTCTTCTCCCATCCTTCTTACAAATCCAAACCGGTTCTTGTGTTCGGGGCAGCTGTATGGACCAGATGGGGCTCATCTTTGCCTTTAAGGGGCTAGGAAGGACCTATCTGTACCTCATGCTAAGCAGCCGGAGACAGGAAGAGAGTTTAGGATGGTAGAGATGAGTGAGGCCGGTGGCAAACAAGGATAGGCAGGCCATACCTGTAGCACTGGGACATCTGGACAGTTCGGGTAGGCGAAGGAGACATCCTGAAACTGGACAAGGCCCTCCAAGTTTAAGGACGTCAACACACCACTGGGAGGACAGCGAGGAATCCGGTCCAGGTATTCAAATATTTTCTCTGAGGAGCCCACAGCCTTCTGTACACTCGGGTAGGTGGAGAGCAGTGCCTGCAGGGGAGGGATGAGTATTGGGAAGGGGAGAACAAATCGGCTTGCCAGGGCCATGTGATAGGAGAAGGGTAAAGAACAGAAGGAAGGTGACAAAGATGGTGATGGGACCTAAGAAGGAAAAGCACTAGGGAGTGTCTCACCTCAACAGCCGAGGTGAACTGGATCTGGTAGAGAATAAACGTGACAAGGTTCCCGCTGCTTACAGCCCCACTTGTCACCAGATGCCCACCGATATATAAGATTCCCACCTTCAGCAGCATCCCTGAGATCTGTGGAGAGACCATGGAGAAAAAGGACTGTGGTTGAAAAGTCTCGGGGGGGTGGTGCAAAGTATGCGATACATTAGCAGTTTGGAGATATAAAGTCCCTTTCCACCAGAGAACAGCAGGAGGCTCCACGGGACAGGGAGCGTGCACCATGGGGGCTCCAAGGAGTCTTGCTCAGCTACACCACAGAAGTCATCACCGTTCTCCCCATCACCACTATCACCTTGTGTGCAGAACACTTGTTTGCAGAGCACTCTTCACAAAAGGCTTCAAATGAAATGTCATCTAATATTCATAGCAAGAACCCTATAAACAAGGTTATACCATTCCCCCTTTTCTAAATGAGGAAACAGGGGAGCCTAGGTGGCTCAGTCGGTTGAACATCTTGATTTTGGCCCAGGTCATGATCTCAGAGTCCCAAGCCATTGTCAGGCTCTCTGCTCAGCGGGTAGTCTGCTTCCTCTCTCTTTCTCTCTCTCCCCTGCTCATGCTCTCTCCCTCTCAAATAAATAAATCCTTTTTCGAAAATAAAAAATAAAAATGAAATGGGCAAACAGTCTCAAGAGAAAGTAAGTTACTAGCCCACAATCACAGAGCTAGTAAACGACAGCATCCAGCCAGGAATTCCTGAATGCTGCTCTAGTTCTCTTTCAATGACGGAGTAGATGCCCCTCATCCTTGGCTTCTGCCATTGCCATGGCTTTCACAGTCCCAACATGACATAGGCCAGCTGCAGGACTTTATGCCTGAGTGCTGCCTGAGAGGCAAAGGAAGGCCCTGGGACTGGAAGACATGGCTCCTCCCTAAAAAGGGGGCTGGAAGAATTCTGTGTACCGTGACGACAGGAAGCCATCTGGCAGGTCTAAAGAGAGGGAGGCAGTTAGGAACAACGAGCAGGGTAACTGAACCCCAGGTTGCTAGGATGAGAACACCGAACCAACCACTGCCCCATGGTGGAAGCGTGCGGAGCAGGATCACGGGAAAGGGAATGGAGTCGAGGCACTCATGTCCAGGTGCTCACACTGCTGATCCAGAAGTTGACAGCATAGGCCACAGCCTCCTTCTGATGGAGGGTATTCATATCCTGCAGCTTCTGGCTGTACTTCTGGGCCTCAGCCTCTTCATTGGCAAAGCTCCGGACTGTGGGCATAGCTGACAGCACCTCGATGGCCACCTGGCTGGACTCTGCCAGAGATTTCTGCACCTGAGCTGCCAGCGCCTGTGGAGACATGGACAAGAGATGTCACACAGGGGCAAACCATCAGGGACACTAGTACCTGAGTTACCTAGTTGGAGATTAAAGGTGAGAAGAGACAGGTGAATGAAGGAAAGACAAAGGGGCACAGTTATGCTTCCTGGATAGCAAAGGGGTACAGAGCAGAGGATATTATTTAGAAGGGTCACAGGAGATCATAATCTCAAGACTGGTGATCATGTTTGCAAAGACAGATCGTGGGCAGAAGTTAGAAGAGAAGACACAGAGAGTATGGAGCTCAGCACTGAGCCATCTGGGAGCATGGGTTACAGGAACAGGGAGGGGGTCCCATGAAGACAGAGAATCAGCGAGGGTGCCAGGAAAGAAATCTAAGAGGGATTAATTCCACCCAGTCTGGAAAATGAAGGTCTGTGTAGGGTGAGGCAGCTCCCTGGACATACCTGGTGCCATTTTCCCAGCTTCTTAGGCAGAAGGAAAAGCAGAGGCAGGGTGACCAGGGTGACCATGGTGAGGGACAGTGACCCCCAGAGCATGAGCCCCAAGAGACACAGCCCCCGCACCAGGTACCACAACAGCAGGCTCAGCTTCTCACTCAG
The DNA here is from genome assembly GCA_003697995.1 of Taxidea taxus jeffersonii. Classification (NCBI taxonomy): domain Eukaryota; kingdom Metazoa; phylum Chordata; class Mammalia; order Carnivora; family Mustelidae; genus Taxidea; species Taxidea taxus. The sequence goes on from ML110718.1 coordinate 84,376, forward strand.
AGACTCACTTAGCGTGGAAGTGTCCTCTGTCACCCGAGAAGTGATGGCTCCTGCCAGGCATTGGAGAGAAGAGAGTGGATGAATGAGAGGCTCAGAGTGGTGGAAGGGACTAGCAACGAGCCAAGGGAAGGGGCCAGGGAAGCCAGGGGAAAGGGAGCAGCAACAGGGTGTTCTGAGGAGGCTGAGGAAGAGGAAGTAAGGGGGATAGAAGAGTTTAGGGATCTCAGTGCTGGGAGAATGAGTGTTAGGAAAAAACTGGCCAAAGATTTTCATTTTAACTATAAGGAAATTGATGCCCATGTGAATTTCCATTTCTCTGACAGTTTCTATCCCTTAAAGAGCATGTATAACCATGCTTCACACAGAGCACAGAGAAGAGCTTAAGCTGGTCACATAACATAGCTGGAGAAAAAGAGCGCTGCTAGAAAGCAGTCCAGGAAACTCTACCGAGCACTCGGCTGGGAACCGAGAGATGTGTCCTATCCCCAAGCTCACCCCTATCCATATGTGACCATGCCAGTTTCAGCATTTAGGGTCCAGGCCTCAGCTTCCTTCTCTGCAAAATAGGGAGTTGGACTCTGTGATCTCAAAATTTCCAGGTTTGAAATTCTATAGTTTTTATCTAAGTATACACATAAGGTTAAATTTATGGAAATTTAGATGAAAAAGCTAGGTTTTTCTGAAGGTAAAGAATATAATACTCAGAGTATATCAAGAATAAGAAATGACAATGTCTACGTGAGAGAGAAAGAGAGAAAGATCAAGGTTATAAGTAAAAGAGGATGTATGGGGAAAATAAAGAGTATAAAGATGTATAATGAGTTTCATGACACACCCGTTTGGTTCTGTTGGAAAAACTCTGTTTCCTGACGCAGGACAGCCTGAAATACCTCTACTTGCAAGCGGCTGTGCACACGGCCCATGGTGCTGTTGTAGACCCCGTCAGCCCCAAACTCCAGCACTGCACTGGAGAGAGAGAAGGATCAGGCCCTGTTCCAGGGACAGAGAGAAGTCCCAAAGAAGGGCCCTTTGGACAGCAGCCCCAGCTTCCAGATCCCTCTTTTTCAGGGTCCCCCATTCTCAGGCTTCCATCATCAGCCCCCAGACCTGGCTATGGTGAGAATGGACATGAGCGTTATGTTCCGTGTGAAAACAGAGGCTGTCCCATCTTGTAGAATCCAGTCGGCGATGTGACCCGTATAGAACGGAATGGCCATTTCCCCTGGAGAGGAAGAGGAGGGAGAGGTCAGTCACAGATACCAAGTCTAAGCAGATCAGTTCCCAGCAGACGGCACCTATCCCCCATCCCACTCCTTTGAACCCTTCACCGGTATCCTGGAGGGCCTGGAGGACACTGAGAACCCAGCCCTGCACCCGCACCGTGGAACTCACAACCCTGAGCCCCACCGGACCTTCAGAGGTTTCATAGGGAGACCAGAGGTCATAGGGTGTGCTGCCCAGAAGAAAGGACTTGCCCAGGGTGGCTAGTGAAGCAACGCCTGAAGCATCATCGGAGTCCAGGGCTCTTTCCTTGACACCGGAGCGAATCTTCTCACCACCAGAGCTCAGTCTGCTTCCCCTGGTCCACATTTCCCAGAACCCACACTAACCCATCTCACTGACCATTATTACTATGATTCCTGCCCAGTGTCCCTCTTACCGAGACTGGAGAGAACGAACAGGACCAGCAGGGGCGGGAAGCGTCGTATCTCTGAACCCAAGCAGCCTAGAAGCCGGCGCACCGCGTCTCCTGAAGCCCCGTGACTTTTCGGCCCGCAAAGTCCACCGAGCTTATGCCACATGGCGGCTGCGGGTACTGCTGCCAAGTAAGTGAGGGCGAAAGCATCCAGGCGACTTCCCCAGTGCAGGAGCCGGGAGCCGCCGGAAGCCCTGGGAACGCTCCACGAGCTCAGCTCTCGGAACAAGGCAAGTCCCGGCAGGGCCAAGCCCAGCGCCGCCGCCAATGGCTGCAGAGCGGCCCGCCAGTCCCGGACTCCTGCACCTTTCCCGCCGGAGCCGACCGTCGCCCTGAGAACAGCACGGGCCCCCAGCCACAGCACAGCCCAGCGGCTCAGGCCCACCACCCAGACCCGGAGCAGGGGCAGCGCGGCGGGGACCAGCGCGGAGCCTATTCTGGGGAGCGCCTCCCGGAGCAGCACCCAGTCGGCGAGAAGCAGCAGCGTTACCCCCAGCCACGCCAGGGAAGCTCGGGACGAGCAGAGGCAGCCGCAGGGGCTGCGGGACCCCGAGCCGGCCATGGGCGCGTGGGTGCTGCCGGAGCTCGCCCCCCGGCCTGGGACTCCCCGCTGTCCGCGCGGGGCCGCAGACTCCGGGTGCTGTACCCGAGAGGGCGCTGAGACCAGGGGCGGGGAGAGGAGGGCAGGGCGGACGGAGGCGGGGATCCCGGAAAGTCCCAGGACCGGCTGGTTCTGGCCGCGCTCCTGGAAGCGGGCGGCTTCTCGGAAAGGGAAAACGAAAGCCGCAGCAGCTCGGTAG
>ML110719.1:0-23527 GCA_003697995.1 Taxidea taxus jeffersonii
GTGGGGGGCCCGGCCTCCGCCCTGCCACCCCCAGCCCTCCAACCCCGAGCCCGGCTCCCCACAGGTGGGCGCTTCTGCTCCTTCTCGCCGTGCATCGAGCAGGTGCAGCGGACCTGCCAGGCGCTGGCCGCCCGCGGCTTCTCGGAGCTCAGCACGCTGGAGGTTCTGCCGCAGGTGTTCAACGTGCGCGCCGTCAGCCTGCCCGCGCCCGACCTGGGGGCCCGCCCGCACCCCGACGTGCACCCCTTCCGCAGTGGGACGCCCATGAAGGAGGCCGTGGGCCACACGGGCTACCTGACCTTCGCCACCAAGACCCCGGGCTAGTGGGCCTCCCGCCAGGAGCTGCGGGGAGCGGGGAGCCGGCCACAGGCCGCCTTATATGGTCAGTGTGCCTGCTGGGCCTGAGTTTAGCGGGACAGTGGCCTGCGGTGGGTGGGGCGGGGCCTCCCACAGCCTGGTCCCCTCCTGGCAGCCTCTCCAGCGGGGAAAGCCTCCTGCCCATCGCCCTGCTGCGCCCCCTCCTTCCCCCCCCCACTGCTGCTCTCTCTTGCTACAGAGTCTCCATTGTCACCTGCTCTTCTGGCTGTTGAGGCCGAGGGGTGTAGGTTTTGGGCCCCGGGTCTGACCGCTTCCCAGGTAGCCCCAAACTGGCAGGGAGCGGGGCCGGAGTCAGGAGGAAGAGGACTGCTGGGACTGGGGACTGGCGCCTCTGCCCCCAGAGCTGATGGGGCCGGGCTGGGGGTGGGAGAGGTGGGTTTTCTAGGTGTCCTCAGGCCTGAGCACACCCCCGTCCCTGTCCCCGTGAGGTGCCCTGCAGGCCCAGTGGGAGTGCCCTGTACCCCCTCCCATGGAAGGGAGGAGGCCCTGGGCAGCCATGCCCGCCTGCCACGCTTCTCTCGCTGCTGGAAGTGCCTTCTGGGGCCCCAGTCCAGCCAGAGCCCTGGCGTGCTGGTGAGAACAGAGCGCCCACACGGCCAGGAACCTGAGGGGGCGGTGAAGCGCCTCAGGTAGCCCGCCCAGCCCTCTCAGAGCTGTTGGAACCCCGGCTGCCAGCCCCGGGGCTGCTTGGGTGCCTCTGCCCCTCACAGGAGTGCCGGGGGCATGGGGGGGTGCATCCGGGACGGAGGGCAGCCGGCCCTGGTCGCCAGCTCTGGGCCGAGCGGCTGGCATCCCTTCCTGCCTCAGTTGCATGAAGGGCCTGAGCGTCTGCCCTTGGCCTCACCTGTCCTCCAGAGCTTGTTTCCCATTAGGACAAGAGCCCCGGGGAACCGTGCTGGCAGGGGCTGGAAATAAACACTGTTGCCTCGGCCACGCTCACTGGTCTCTTTGGTGCCCCTCACGCCAGACCCTTGTTCCCCAGTGCCAGTGTTCAGGCTGGACCTCCCCACACACAGCCCTGGCCCCCGCTCCTTCCTCTCCCTGTCAAGACAGCAGCCTGGGACATGACGGACAAAAGGGCAAGTGTGTGGCCACCCCCACTCAGCCGCAGAAAGGGCCACTTGTCCTAGTGGGGTGGAGGGGGGGCTCTGCCTCGTGTGTGTGTGTGTGTGTGTGTGTGTGTGTGTGCGCACGCGCATGCGCGCGCCCACCTGTGTGTCCCAGAGCACTGTACCCTCCCTTCACAGCCCGGCCTGGCATGGCATTTACAGCATGGACCACCTCTTGTGCTTCTGGAAGGGCCTAGAACTCAAGAAGGACCCCCCACCCCACTCCCTCCAAAAACAGGCTTGTCCCCAGGCCACACCCAGGCCTGAGTCCTTGCAAAGGTGCCAGGTGAGGTGGGCCTGCTGGAGGACAGGTCCTGGGGCAGCATTATAGGCCTGGGGGGCCTCCCCTCTCCTGCCCAGGCTCCAGGCAGGACCTGAGTCGCATCAGAGTTCCTCTGGGGCCCTGGAACTACCAGCCCAGTGTTCTTACTCTCCCAGGATCCGTCCTGACCTCTGAGCAAATGCCTAGCTTGGGGGACAGGAGGAGGGACCTGTGCCTAAGCTGGCCTTAAAGAAAGCTGGGTGAGACCCCTGCCCCAAGTCATAACCCTCCATGCTATGCGGAGCGCACAGACCTGCCCCAGCATCCTCCTCCTTCCACGTGGGGCTGAGGATGGTGGCCTAGACTACAGCCCTGGGCATCCCTGGGCCTGTGGGAGCTAGAGGATTGGGGTCAGGAGACCCTCACACCTGGCCCAGGGCAGCTCTGAAGTCCTTCCAGCTCTGAGGGGCCTGTGCTGCCAGGCCCCACACAAGCCCCTGGGCATCAGCCTTGCCCCCGGTAACCATCCAGGCCCCATTCAGCTCCAGCCTGGAGCTCCATGTGGCCATGAGCCCCCCAGGAATGCCTTTGCACCCGTTGAGACCCACTTGGGTGTCTCCATGGCTCCCCCACCAGGCTCCAGGCTGCCCCACCGCTCTCCCGTGTCTCCCAGCCTGCGAGCCCCGGTGAGTGTGCCTCGGTTCTGCAGAAGGGGGTCCTGGGTCCAGAGGCGCCACCAGCGCCTGTGGCGAGTGAGTCTGCAGGTCCGTGATGGTCACCTCTGCGAGTCAGCGGCATGGGACTGATCACAGGGTGAGGATTCACCCAGATGCTCCCTATGACGCTCCGCTTTTCCTGGAAATTCCTGACACATCCTGCTGCCTCCACTGCTGCCCCCCCGTGAAGGCCTAGAGCCCCTGGCTTACCCAGTCCCTGGGCTCCAGCCCAGGAGCCTGCCCTATGTCGGGATTAGAGTCAGCTTCGGCCTCCATGGAGGCAGGCTCCAGCCACTTCCCCCAGGAAGGCCCGCCGCCTTGCCCTCGTCAGCCCTGGTGTGTGCTGCCCGAGCCCTTGCCATGCTTTGCCTTCCCTACCTGTGAGGGGCTCACCTCCCCCAGCAGGAGCCCCTGGGGTGGTGAGGGTCCCGGGACCCAGCCTGAATTTCCGACAGGCGCTGAGTGGATGCAGGCCCCTGGGGGCCACGTCTGTCTAGCAGTATGACAAGGAAGGGTTGTTCGTTCCATGAAGACAGGACAGCGGGTGGACTTCCCCACACCTGCCCCTCACCCCTACTCTAGATCCGTGGCCCACCAACCTTCCCTCCACCCAACCCCTGCCTCTATCTTCCAAGGAACGCGGGCCCCCTGCCTCTGATACGCTGTGGAAGGGAGGGCAGGCAGGCAGGCTCCATGGGACCCCAGGCCCAGGAAGATGATGCTGTTCCTGCCCCACCCTAGCTCATGGCATGTGTGGAGAAACTGAGGCCCAGAGGAAATGAGACTCATTGGGATGCAGACCTCCAGCTACTGCCTGCCCACCAGGGACTCCCAGACCCTCTCCTGCCCTGTGTGGTCCCCTAGGTTGTGACCACAGAGGCCAAAGGGGAGAGAAATCTTTGCTGTAATCCTGGAAGACCCCTCAGAAGAGGTGACAGCCATGCAGGGGCTGGAAGGGTGGGTGGAAATTGGAGGAGGTAGAGCAGGAGGCCTTGCCAGGTGGGAGTGGGCAGACCTGGGGCAGGAGACCAGCAGGCAGGCCAGGAAGAGTAAGATGGGAAGTGCTGGTGGGGAGTTTCACTAGGTGTCCAAGACACCTCCTCCGGGCTGGGAGCTGCCTGCCCTGTTTGCAAGGCTGCTCCAAGCACAGGCCAGCCGCCCAGACACAGTGTCCCACTCTGCCGAGAGGCTGTTGGGCTCATGTGGTGGCCTGGGGATGGCCCTGCCTCCTGGCAGGGCCTCAGGTGAGAGGGACCTGGGGCAGCCCTGCTGGAGGTCTTGGCTCTTGATGCCCCCAGGAGGGAGTGTGCAGGTTGGGGCATCAAGAACCCTGCCCTCCTTGCCGGCCTCTCACCGGGCGCTCCCACCCAGCGAGTGCGGACCACGCCCCTCCTGGCGCTGAGGACCCAGACATTCAGGTCAGCCCAGCCTGCCCTTGGGGCCGGGAAGCAGGCACCGACGGTGCAGCTGAGAAGTGCACCATGGGAGCAGACAAAGCAGGGGAAGGGGGTTAAACTCTGGGGGGTGGGGGGTGGGGACAGTCAGGAAGGCCTTGCCAGCTGGTGGCCCCTGCAGTCCCAGAGGGAGCAGGGATGGCCAGACCCCGTTCTGCCCTCCACTGGGGGGGAGGCAAGCTCCGATGGGCTCGGGCTCTGAGCCTGCCTGCTTCCTGTCCTCCCTCCGGCGCCATGGTGACGAGTCACCTCCCTCCTCCCGCAGAGGAGGAGGAACACAGCGCCGGCCTGGGGGTGGGGGTGGGGAGAGCGGCCACGAGATGAAGTACCGTCAGCACTTGCTCCGCCAGTCCTCACGGAACATTTCTCATCTATTTTTTTAAATTAAAATTTATTTTTAAAAATAATGTGTGCACCCATCGTGGGGCTCAAACGCATGGCCCCGAGATCAAGAGTTGCGCGAGGGAGCACTCGTCCGCCGGGGCCAGCCCGGTGCCCTAGAACTGCCGCCTCCGGGAAGCCCCCCGTCTCTGCCGCACGTTCGCAGGCGGCCGGAGCTCGGCGCTGCTGCAGGGTCCGCCCGCGCGCGTCCCTGGCGACCCGAGGCAAGCCCTGGATGGCGGCGGGCCCCAGGGCGCTTGAGGGGGGCGACGCGAGAGACCGCCCCGCTCTCGTGCCCCTGCGCTGCGGGCGAAGCGCGAGGTGAGGCGCCGCGGGCTCCTCGGGCGGCTCCTCGCGGCCCCCAGGCGCCGCCCCGCCTCTCCCGCCCTCCCCGTCCGCCGCGACCTTGGCGCTGCGCCCCCCGCCCGGCCGCGGCCGCGCGCTCCTCCCTGCTCGGGCGCGCCCTGCTCGGGGGCGGCGCGGGCTCGGGCGCGGCCGGGGCGGGGCGGGCGGGCCCTTTCCGAGCCGCGGCCCGGGTCACGCGTCCGGCGGGCGGGCGCGGCGGGGGGGAGACCCCGCGGGCTGGGTGCGGCGGGGCGGGGCCGAGCGACCCGGGCCCCGCCGAGCCGCGCGGGCGTTTCAAAGTCGGGCCGCCCCCGGAGCCGCGGCGTCGCGGAGGGAATAGCTCGGCTCCCACCAGGCCGAGAATAGCTCGGAATTGGGTCACCCTCACCCGGAGCTCCGGTCACAGCCTCCAGCCTCTGACAGTAATCAGCTTTCTGCCTGACATCTGTCCCTTCAAAGGGGGACAGGCTGCGCGCACGCCCATTTCAGAAGAAGCAGAGGGGCCGGGGCGGGGAGGAGGGTCGGTGAACCGGGTGGCCCTGCACCGCCCCCGCCAGGCGGGCCACCCGCGTCCCCCCTGGCCACCTGCCGCTTCCCCACCCGCCGGCCCGCGGGCGATGGGGAGCTGCGCCCTGCCCCCTGCTCGCTGGCCCACCTTGCCCTTTGCCTGCGGAGACCCCCTCTGACCTCCTCCGGGGCCCCCTTCCTTCCCCGGTGGAGGCCGGCCGTGTCCCACCAGGCGGACTTCGGTGCTCTGTGCGGGCCGCGCCCTCGTCCCGCGTGGACAGCCCGTCCCAGCCTTGGCCCACGCGGGGCCAGGAAGCCTCCGTGGGGCTGTGGCCCTCGCGCCGCCGGGGACCAGCACACCACCCCGCACCTACACAGCTGGGGTGGGGGCGCGGGGGTCTCTCCAATCGTCCCCCTATTTCTTAAGCAAACCGAGCACATCTTGAGCGCAAGCAGCTCAGCCAGCTCCAGGGAAGCTTCCAGACCATCGACCTCCCTCTCCAAGGCCATGCTGTTGTCAGGGCTTCCTTTTGCCTCAGCCTGGCTGGAATGTTTGTGTCAAGTCCCCAAATCCTTCCCCTGAGACGACTGTGTCTCCAGCTCATTTCACAAAATGAGACATTTGGGAAACGGGAAGCCTGAGTGGCTATTTCGTGGGTTGAAGGAACGAGCACTTTTTTAGTGCGATAATGAGACCGTGAATGGGGACAGTGGCTGGAACCCGGTGAGAGGAGTCCAGGCGGGGAGAGGGCAAGCCCAGGCCCTCCTTGGACCTGGAAGGTGCATTTTCTCGGCTTTTGCATTTCCCTGACATTTTCCACGACACCTTTTTTTTTTTTTTTAATATTTTATTTATTTATTTGACAGAGAGGTAGGCAGAGAGAGAGGAGGAAGCAGGCTCCCTGGGAGCAGAGAGCCCGATGCGGGCTCAATCCTAGGACCCTGAGATCATGACCTGAGCTGAAGGCAGAGGCTTAACCCACTGAGCCACCCAGGTGTCCCCACAACACCTTCTTTTAAAGGGAAAATGCCCAGGGCTGCTTCAGCCAGTTGGTCGCTCTGGGTTCTGGGGCAGCAGCCCTGCCCCTGTGGGGGCTCAGACTCCTGCTGGCAGCCTCCCCTCCTGGGGTCAGGGCCCTGGCGCTTCTCCAGGGTTTTCCAGCGTGGGGAAGGGTAGGGGGTGGCAGCCAGTGGGTCACGCACTGTAGGGCAGGCAGGAGGCAGTGAGCTGGCCTTGGCAGGGCGACACGGAGCCATCCATTCTCTGCTCCCCGCCACGGCACGGATCCAGGGGCCGCAGACCCAGACGTGGGTTTGGGGCTGGCAGAGGGGCCCCAGTGCAGAGCGTGGGAGAAGGGAAGGAGCTGGGGACAGCGGGGCCCCTTGCTTCCCACCCCAGAGAAGGCTCCATCCCACACTCCAGAGGTAGCGTAGCGCCTGTCCTGGCTTCTCAGCTCCCAGTGACCACCCTGTCTCCTCCTCCTAGATCTTCCCCTCAGCCCGGACCCCTGCCCCTGCCCCACTGTTGCCAACGGGTCTGCACTGTCCCCCAGAAAATGGCTCAGAATCCGTTTCATCGCAGTGTAATGGGCAAGCAGTGGGGGGCACCCAGGCAATTCTCCTGACCCAGGAGTCCCCTGGAACCCATGCCCCTCTCCCGTCCCTGACCCCCACCCCTGACATCCCCAGCAGCTGCTTGTGGTTCTCCCTACAGTCACCCCATCTGCGAGAAGGTGGACCTAAGTGGGGCTGAAGCAGGGAAGGAAGCGAGCTGGGAACCCGGGGCTGTGGCCTCAGAGGCACGGGCGGAGCGGGGCACGTGGCAGGGAGCAGTGCCCCCCCCCCCGTGCCAGTGGCCCGGGGGCTCCCAGGTGCTGGGCGCAGAGGCGGGGAGGGCTCCAGGCTGCTGGATACACGGGAGGCCTGCGGAGACTCGGGGCGCAGGAATGCGGGCCTCGGGCTGTGGGGCGGCAGGGGTGACCGAGGCGTGTTGCTAAGCTACCCGCACAATGGACATTCCGGGCACTAGGCAACCGGGCAGGAGCGGTTTCCCCGGAGGGGTAGGAACCGGAGCCTCTTCCCAGTGCCCGACCCCCTGCGGCCTCCTCCATAACCCAGGCCCACTAGCTGGGCTCCTGCAACATGGGGTGACCCAGCCCTCCCTGCCTGCCCCCAGCCTCTGCCTCCTCTGCTCATGCTTCCTGGCTGGTCCCCCCAACCCCGCAGTCCGGATGTGGGGACTTCATGGGGCCCTGGGCAGATCTTAGAGGTTTTGGTGGGACCCCAGTCCTCTGCCATCTGCTTTTTGTCCCTGGCCCTTGGGCTTGGCACCCCACCTCGGGTCTGGCCAGGGCGGGCTCTGCTTGCAACCACATCTGGCAGGGCCGTGGGCCCCCAGCGGCGGTCCCCAGTGTCCAGCCTGGCCTCTGTTTGCCTGGGACAAGCCAAGGGCTTTTGTTTTGCTCCCTTCGGGCTCCACTTCCTCCCTCCGCGGAGAGACTGCTAAGGAGCCCTGGGCCCAAGTGCCACCAGCTGGCGGGGGAGGGGGGCGGCTCAGCAGGCTAGGGAGGGAGGTCCACGTGTCCCAGTGGCCGGCTTCCCACCCCATAGCCCTTCCTGAACCCCTAGGTCAGGCCACCAGAACTTGGCACACGGAACTCCCCCATCCAGCGCCTTCTCCCCCTTGGGGCCCCTGCACCAGGGCTCCCCCATTCCTCTCACAGCCTGGAGAGACCGACCCAGGCCGCCAGCCCCTCTCACCCGACTGCGCTCCCGGGCACGTGCGTGCATGAGCCCACGCGGGCACACCCACACCCACACGCAGCAAACACGCACAGGCCAGGCATCACGGGATCCGGGGAGGCGCTGGTTTTGGTGGCGAGTGCAAGGAGCACTGCCTCGAGCCTCCCCCCGCCCCAGCAAGCCCCGCCCCAGGCCCGTGGCGCGGCTGCCTGCCCCTCCCGCACGACAACTGACACCCCCGGCTCTCTCCCCTTCCTGCAGCCCCTACCCCTGAAGCCTGGCGGCCTGCCTATCCGGGGAACACCCAGATGCAGACACCCCCCAACAAAGCTGAGGCCCCTACAGCTGCCCCAGGCCCAGCACAGCGTTTGGAGTGGGGTCTGCACCCCATCCGGTGCTGTCACTCCTCGGAGCCAAGCCCAGGGACGGGCGGCTCCCGCCCCTCCCCTGTGCCATTCACTTTCCTAGGAGGAAGGCTGGGCCTGGCCTAGGCTGAGTTGGGGCCCCTTGGGGTCTCTTTTAGGCTGAGAGCTGGGGACAAAGAGGCAGCTGCCAGCGGGGGTGGGGGGGGGGGGGGGGGGGCATGGCGGCCTTTGTGCGTGTCCGGCCCCTCTCGGTGACCTCACTGCCGGCCAGAGAAGGGCCCTTTCTTCCCAAAGGCGGCCGTTGGGAATCCGCCTGGGGACAAAGCCGCTGCCAGGCGGGAACAAGTGAGTGGACGGCCCCCCTCAGGGCATAAATTAGGGGGCTGAGGTGGAGGAGGGGAGGGCAGCTGCAGCTGGCGCCCGGGCCAGAGCACACCCATTCGCGTGTGCAAACATATAGACGGGCAGCCCCGCCCCCCCACTCACAAATGTGTGCACGGGGCTGTCCCCCACCCAAGCCTCATTCATTCATTCCTCCTGCGTGGGGCGCGCTGGCCTGGGGACACAGAGAGCATCTGCTGGTGAAGGAGTGAGGACATCTGCTGGGAGCTGGACCGGGACTCCGGTCCCCAGGGGGACCTGGGACACACGGGTCGCAGGGCTGGGGCTGAGTCTGCAGGGGTCTGAGGTCCAGCAGGTGCCGGGGCCCGGGAGATCCCGTCAGGTCCCTCGGCCTTCCAGCTCACCAGGTGAGGTCAGGAAAACAACTGGTTTTAGATGAGTGGTGTCTTGGGACACCCACCCCCTGGGGGGCTTCCTGTCTCCAGGGTCCCTCTCGCTCCACAAAGTATCCTCACAGCCTTATTGGCCCTCAGCCCTCCCTGCCCAGGGCACAGCCCCTGCCCCAGGGATGACTCCTGTGTGAGACCCTCGGGATGAGGGGGGAAGCAGGCCCATGTGGACGTCACAAAGTTCAGCCAGCATGGGTCACTCACACTGTCCCTCAGGTCACCTCACCAACGCACGAGGTCTCCTCCGGCAACTTGCTTAGCCTCCCTGCGCACTGGAAAACTTGTCCCCATCCCTACAGCTCAAGGCCAGGCAAGCTTCCCGCCAGCGGAGGCAGTGGGCTTGGAGCTGGCCCTGGACGGTCAGCTGGGTCCCAGAGGCAGGCACGGCTGCTGTCAGGCCCAGAGGCTGTCCCTCAAAGAAGGCGGCCCTCCCTACGCGCCCCGCGGGCTGTGAGTGCAGTCTGGCCCTGGTGTCCTGGCCGTGCTGATGAAGGCCTCTGAGCCGGTGAAAGGCACTGGCCTTCCCCTGGGTCCCTTCCCTTGAGGGCACGTATGTGCGGCTCAGGGCTCTGTTCACAGTGCTCCCGGCTGCCCCTCCCACACAGGGGAACCTTGACCTGAGGCCTGTGGTCGGGGTCCAGAGAACTTTGAAGCTTGCTGTCATCGCAGCAGCACAGAGAGCCCCGAGATTTCTGGGGGGCTCCAAAGCTCTTTTGCAACCCCTGAGACCACAGCCCACCAGGAAGCGGGGAGGACACTGGTGTGGCTGGGCACCTACTGGGTGCTGGGCATTTCTGCACCCATCTCTCCCTTCTATGGAACAGGAGACCGAATACCCACGGGCGGGGCCCAGCATCCAGGGCTGGGTGGCCGGCCAGGGCGTGCAGCCCAGCTCCCCCGCCCCAGGCCGGGAAGCCCCGCAGGGAGCCGGGAGCGGCGCACCTCGGGACGGGAGGGGGGAGTAGGCCCGCGCTTTGTGCCGCGTTGCCATGGCGCCGCCGGGCGCCTCGTGCATGTTCCCAGGGCACCTCCCGCCGCTGCCAGGCCTCCGGCTCCCGGCCCGGCCAGGGGCTGCTCCCAGTCTCCCAGCCCCCTCCAGCCCCAGGCCCCGGCCCACCTGCGTCTGCGCGGGGCCCAGGGCGGAACGCGTCCGTCCCACTTCGTCACGCGCGCGCGCACGCAAGCGTGTCCCGTGCACAGCGCGCGCGCGCACACAAAGCGCCGCGTACACGTGCATGCATGCACGCGCAGAGCACACACGTGCACAGCGCACGAGGCCGGCGGGAGCCACTGCCCTGGAGTCCCCCGGAGCTTCACGTCCGCCCCCAGGCGAAGTGGGAGGCAAGATGTCCGCGCAGAGCTTCAGTTCCCAAACCCACCTGGGCTCCTGGAGCGGGGCTTCAGGGGTCTTGGCCTCCTCTGCTGCCGGTGGTGCGGAGGAGAGGACGAGGCTCTGCTGGACTAGGACTTAGGGGACCCCCTGGTCTAAAAGGAGGACGTGAGTGGCACTGAGTTCAGATGAGGTCTGCCTCCAGGAGGCATTGGGACCTACTGGGCTCCTTGCCACATGATGGCTGTGGCCAACCCCAGGGCTCCACGTGGGCCGCCCTCACAGAGAGTGGCCCAGAGAAACACGGGTGGGTAGCTGCCTTGGCCAAGGCCTCGGGCTGTCACCGGGGCCAGTGGAGCACAGAGAGGCCCTGGGGCCCGGGGCAGCTGGCCCTGACTCCTATTGTCAGCTGATGTCAAAGGGTGGGGTCTAGACATCAGGGAAGGGAGCCAGCGTCTGTGAGCCTCTGCAAGCCCCACTGAGGGTAGGCAGGGACAGAGGCAGTGGCTGTTGGGAGGCTCCAGAAAGCTTCCTTGGGCAGGGGCAGGACCTGGAGCCAGGGTGCTGGGGCAGGGCAGGAGTCAGCGGACGTCAGGGGAGGAGGCAGGAAGAGAGCCTTCCTTGCCCCTGGGGCAGAACCGATGGCAAGGAGACTTCCCTTGGGTGGAGGTCACGGCCATGGTGAGGCCACACTGGAGGCCAGGAGTTCAGGTCCTCCCCCCCGCCAGCTGCACCCTGGGTCACCAGGAGGTCATGCTAGGGCTGGTGCCACCACCCCTATACCCTGCTCCTCCCTTGCCCCGGCTGCAGTGGGTGGCAGGAAGCCAGCCTCCAGAGGCCTGCCGTGCTTGGTGACAGGTGCTCTTTGCCTGGTTCACCATCACCTGTGCTGTCCTGCTTGCTGCTGACCCCGCAGTGCCATGTGGGGCCCCTGTCAGTCTGGGGACAGCCCTGGGAGGCCTGCTGGGGGAAACAGAGGCTGGAGAAGAACAGGATGACAGGGCTCCGGAAGCCCCCAAAGCACCAGAGGGAGGCCCAGGAAGGGTGAGAAGCGCCCTTCCCTTCTCACAGCAGCCCTTCCTGACCCTGAGGGTCCAGACCCCAGCCCAGGTACACCTATGGGCTCCTTCCTTCTTTTCAGCTTTTTTCTTGGCCTTCTCCACCCTGTTCCCCTAGAGCCCCAAACACAGGAGCTGTCGTGGGGCCTGAGGACAGAGGAGGGGGTGGAGATTACCCAGCTCCAGGGGGTGTCTGTCCAAGGGGCCAGCACATGGGGCTGGGGGCAGGAAGGTGGAGAGGGGTTACCCAGGATGGGCACCCGCCTGCAGGGAGAAGGGCACAGGCAGCGTGGGCTCCCTTCTCTGCCAGGCGGGGGGCGCCCCACCCACCCTGACGGCGTGGCACCACGTGGGGCCTGAGGCCGGTGCCCCAGACCCCAGCTCCGAGGGGCGGCGGGAGCTGCGAGAACCACGAGCGCCGACCTTGCACCGTGGCGCATGGTTGTGGCGCTGACGGGTCGCGGAGCCCCCACGGGCAACCCACTCGGGCCGGGAGCCGCGGCCACCTGTCCACCAGCGCGAGGGCAGGTGCACTCAGCGGGGACCCAGGAGCGACAGCTGCGCGGCCGGCGGGCGACTGGCCCTCCGCGCTGCCCGCCGCCCTCGGAGGCCCTGGGTCCCGGAGGCCGGGTCGCGGGCGCCGCCTGGCGGCCGCTCTCCCCACCACAGGGCACGACGAGCGCCGGAGCCCGCCAAGGTCAAGGGGGCAGCGCGGGCTGGCCGTGAGGAGGGCCAGGGGCTTGGAGGGGCTGGGGGTGGCGGAGGGTTTGGTTGGGTCCTCCTCCTCCCCTAGAGCTCTCACCGGGAGGGGTCCCCCGAGGCGCGCTCCCAAGCCTGCCGTTGCCCAGGCTCAGCATAGGGAAGGACACCCATGGCACAAGTCACACTGCTCGGCTTGGTGGAGCTGTGGCGGCTCGGGCCTCAGGGAAAGCGCCGGGTCCCAGAGGGCCACCTGTATTGCTCTGTCCCACCCGGCTCTCTGTTCTTGGGGACTTTCTGACTCAGGACGCAATCCTGCCCCTCAAGGCGCCCCCAGCTCCCCCAACAGCCAACAAGGGCGACTCTCCCCTGACCTCCCCTCACGCACCTCAAGGCCTTTGCCCGGGCTGTGGTCTGCCTGCACGCTCTCCCCGGATCCCGTATGGCCGCCCCACTAGCCATGCTGGTCCAGGGACAACTTCCTTTCTTATGAGTGTCCAGGTGGGCGGGGAGAGCAGAAGGCTGGGTGTCCCAGGGCAAGTGAGGCATCTGGGCCGGGAGCCGAGGGCCGCCGGGAGTGCCCTGGGCCTGCCTAAGCCGGCCTACCTGGAGGGAAGCATGAGGAGGCTGTAGGGGGTGCCCACGCGAGACCTCAGGGTGACGGCCGCGGCCGGTGCCTCGCTGCCCCAGGCCCAAGGGACGAGTGCCCTGTGCCCGTTGCATCTTTGCGCCTTTAATAACCGGCTCCTTTTGCTAGTGAGCTAGACCCGCCGAGTTCCGCCACTCACTTGCTTCCGTGACTCTGTCCCCACACCTATTCCCTCTGGTCGGCCGGCCCGACCCCTGGGAGTCCCCACCTCTGGGGCCGCCCTCACTGTCCCACCCCAGATCCTCTCCCTGGGTCCCTCACTCTGCCCGCTGCTCTTACTGCACCCCCCGCAGGCCCCCTGCCCTCGCCCCACTGCTCCCAGTTCAGCGCCCTCCCCTGCCACCAGGGCCAGTACCCAACGAGCAGCCAGTCCTGAAAGCCCCGGAGGCTCCTGCGGCTCCCGGGGGGCTGCCATCCAGCTGCTCGATGCCCGCTCCACCCTGCTTCCTGCCGAGCTCTGCCTGGCACCAGGTTCTGCGCTCAGCCCCTGCTGCTCCGTCAGCCCCCGAGGGGCTCGGTGTAAACGGTGTGCCCGTCGAGGGATGTCCTCCGACGCTCCCACCGGGGACACGCGTGCAGTGTACGCACCCACCCAGCTCCTGAGCAGTGGGCCCCATGACCCTCGTCTGCCTTCCCCCTGGACACGGGGAAGCTGGGGCTGCCGACCTCCCAGGTGCTCCAGGACAGGGCCCCGTGGAAGTGTGCTGCACGAACGCGGGAGGCCCCCGGACTCAGGAGGTCACCCCATCCCTCTCTGATGTCCTCCCGCCAGTGGGAGTGCGGGCCGTTTCCAGTCATTCACTCCGACAAATAGTTATGGGTTGGGTCAGGTGCTGTTGAAGGGACTGACGATCCTGCCAGGAAGAAAGCAGTTTTGTGACCTTAGAGTCCATACGGAGACAAGAGTGACGGGCCACGTGCTGTGGCTTCGGGCCGCGGGACTCCCCGCCAAGCCCGGCGGGCTGGATCGCCACTAGTCTTGGCAGGTGGACATGCTGTCGGTTCCCGCTGCCCTGGGGGTTCGCTACTGGCCACTCACAGAACGTGCCGAGGACCAGGGACTGGAGCCCAGGAGCTGATCCTTTCTGCAGGGCCGGCCACCAGGAGGTCGCAGGGCTGCCTGCAACCTGGCACAAGATGGGAGCAGTTCCATTCTTTGCCCTCAGGGAAACAGAGCGAGCCAGGGCGGTGAGAGAGAAGGGTGGCCCACACCCAGACCTCAGGGGTCCTGGTGGGACCCTCCAAGCCCATTTCCACCCCGGTGAGCTCTGGTGCAGTGTCCCTCTTGGCAGAGGGTTCCTGCCTCTGCCTGACACCCTGGACCTTGGGCACCTTGCTGTCCAGCCCCGGACTGGCCAGGAAGACGACAAGACTGAGGAGGCCACAGCGTGCTCTCCTGCGGGAGGGGGTTCCCTTGTGTGAGGGCTGCCTGTGTCCCTTTGGCTCCTCACCCGGCTAGGTGCTCAGCCAAGGGCAGTTGGTCGGCGGCGGGGGTGGCAACACAGCTGCCTGGCCAGTCCTCTCACCACACAGGCCTTGGTCGGGGCCCCCTGGGCAGGGGGATGAGGTGGTGGCTCTAGGGCGAGTGACGGCGACACCAGGGTCCCAGCTGCAGGTGCAGTAGGCCAAGGTTCTTTGAATCCTGATGAGCAGAAAAGCAACTGATTTAAGATTTCATTTTTTTAGGGGTGCCTGGGTGGGTCAGAAGGTTAAGCCTCTGCCTTCAGCTCAGGTCATGGTGTCAGGGTCCTGGGATCGAGCCCCACATCGGGCTCTCTGCTCAGTGGGGAGCCTGCTTGCATCCCCCTCTCTCTGCCTGTCTCTCTGCCTACTTGTGAACTCTGTCTGTCAAATAAATAAAATAAAAATCCTTTAAAATTTTTTCTTTTTTTAAAGTGTTAAGCAGGCTCCATGTGCAACATGGTACTCAGACTCATGCGCCCGAGCACAAGCATCGTCTGCCCTACCGACTCAGCCGCCAGGTGCCCAGAGGCAGCTGATCTTGAACAGTCCGTGGAGCTACTGAAATCTGAGACTTTCCACTCACATTCAGCAAGTTCTTGAACATGTATTATGCAGAGAACACTACTTCCCAAGAAGAGTTCCCTGAAAGGACATGGTGAGTCTGGGAGGCAGTGTGGGGTGTCCTGGCAAGGGTGACAAGGGACCCAGAGGCCAGGGAGCTGTGGGAGGAAGGGCGGGTGCGGAAGTCGCGCCCACAGTCTGGCCAGGCAGGAAGGTGACGGGACCATCCAGCTCTGCGTCCCAGGCCCCTGGAGGACTGGGACCGGGACACTCCTGTCACTGTGAGGACTGGCTGTGTTCACTTGGGAAACAGGCTACAGGGGAAAGGCTCAAGAGTTTAAAGATTTTATTTTGAGAGAGCATGTGAGCACGGGGAGGGGCAGAGGGAGAGAGACAGAGTCTCAAGCAGACTCCGTTGCAGAGTGCAGAACCAGATGCAGGGCTCGATCCCACGACTCTGACATCATGACCTGAGCCGAAACCAAGAGTGAGATGCTCAACTGACTGGGCCACCCAGGCGCCCTGAAATGGCTCCAGTTTAAAGGATTACTGTGTTGTGATGGTGGAGTGAAGATGAGTTGTGGAGGCAGGCAGTGCTGCTCGAACTGGGAGCCACAGCCTCCTGGCAGCTCAGGAATGTGTTCGGGTCCGAAGAGAAGTAGAAGGAGGTATTTTTCCAGTTATAATTCACAATGAAGAGCCATGAGGACAGAATAAGATGCTGATTTGAGACAGTATTTCTTTTGAAGTTTTCCCATTAAAAGGGATGCAGGGCAGGGGCAGGGAGCCTGGCTGGCGGTCAGTAGAGCACGCCACTCTTGATCTCTGAGCTGCTGTTTGAGCTCCATGCTGGGTATAGGGATTACTTAAAAAAATATATATATTTTTAAAGATTTTATTTTTTTGAAAGAGAGGGAACACAAGCAGGGGGAGTGGGAGTGGGAGAAGCAGGCTTCCCGCTGAGCGGGGAGCCCGATGTGGGGCTCGATCCCAGGACCCTGGCAGTGTTGAAGGCAGAGGCTTAATGACTGAGCCACCCAGGTGCCCCTTTTAAAAAAAAGGCCACAGCGTTTATTGATGTTTGGAGCCTAATGTGGTGCTCATGAGCCAGAGGCCTCCTCAGCCTTTGGTGCTAAGGGCCCACATCGCGGGAAGACACTGAAGCTCAGCCTGAGAGCTGAGATTTCGGCCCCAGTCCGAGCTCTCAGCTGATCCCCCAGGCGGGCCACGGGGAGTTCCCGGGTTGTGCACAGAGCGCCCAGGAGCGCCGGGGGGTGGGACCTGCCCTCCAGGTGAATGGGGCAGGAGTTCTGCTGAGCGGGCGCTGTCCCAGGCAGTGTGTGCCTTTCCTAGGTGCCCTGTGACCCGGGCAGTCCCCTGGGCAGGTAATCGCCAGAGGGACTGATTCATCTAGGAGACGCTAAAGCTGCCTTGGGGCGCTCCTGAGAACCAAGCGTGCGTGAAACATGCCTCACACAGGGCCTGGCGCGGCGGCTCGGTCCGGGATGGTCTGGGAAATGAAGTATTTACAGCAGAAGCGGGGGCCTGGGTGGCTCGATCAGCTAAGCGTCCGACTGGGTCTCAGCTCGGGTCTTGACTGAGCTCGGCGGAATCTGCCGGGGAGATTTGCCCTCTGCCCCTCCTCGCTCGCTCAGATCAGCCACAGCAGAAGCCACCATCACACACGTCCTGACCACTGGGTACCCTCAGACTCGCATCCAGGGGCCCAATCTGGGCCTTGCCCCAGCCCCCTCCGGGGTTCCTCCTGAGCCCCCTCCCTCAGCCTCCCTGGCCCATGACGCCCCTGGCCTCACCAGAGCACACTCAGCACCCTCCCAGCTCGCCACGCGAGTCAGATCCGAGCGCCCAGCATGGCACGCCCTCTGCCACTTGGCCGGACTGCGGTTTCTTCGGGGCCACTCAGTGATGGATCCGCTCCGGCTGGCAGCACAGCACGAAGCACGCAGCAGGGGCTTGACACGGGTTGTCACGGGTTCTGATGTCCACCGGCAGTGAAGGCCTCGTGTGCTGCGGAGCCTGTGTGTGTGTGGCAGAGCGTTTATTTAAAAATTTCCAGTTTCCCCCAGAGTATCCTTTTTTAACCTGTACAGTTTGTTGCTCGTCACTTCTGGGCCTCGGGCATGTTTGCATGGCTGAGTAGGCCACCCCCGTCTGTACGTGGGTCACTTGGGAGACCTTCGCAGGAGGCGAGGAGGCGGCACAAACGTGCCGGCAGGAGGCTAGCAGAACGAGGTCCTGCTTTCACGGAACAGGCGGACAACGGGCAGGGCAACGGTCCCAAGTGAGTGGGACTCGTCCTTGGCTGGAGGCGGAGCAGGGAGGTGGCCGAGGGCTCAGGAGCTCCAGAACTGCCTGGTCAGAAATACCAACTCTGACGAGAAGATGAGCTCCAACAGCACACCTTCACTCACGCCTTTTCTCCGGGGAGAGGAGCTTCCCCGTCTCCCCGCTTTGCTACAGGTAAGGTCCCCTCCTGCGTGCACGGGCTCGTGGGCAGAACGGGAGACCTCATCTCCCCTGGGCCGTTCTCTGGTCCCCACACTTCCGGGATTGCTTACGTGAACGGCCACCCCTTCCTCTGCCACAGGACTCTGATCCGTGCTCCGTGCTGCCACCTCCTTAGGCCACTGCCACCAACTGGACCTGCCAGCCCCTTCCCCATGCGTGGCCCGTTCTGCCAAGGCATCATTCCTCACCCAGGCCGGACAGCAAATGAAGGTGAATCAGAACAGAACTCACACCTCAGACTCACATCCTTTCTCCACTGCAAAGATAAGCTAAGAGATTTTTATTGCATTAATAATTAAGGGTATACTAATATCTCAAAATACTGAATTATTTCAGACATACGATTACAATAGTCATACAATGAATAGAGCGGGGACAGGAACCAACACGCTTGGGGAACACATCCGTATTGTACATCAAAATCAAAGGCAAATATTTCTCCAATTATTCTTAGAAAAATACTAGACACGTTAGAAGCTGAAAAGCTTTGCTTAAAAACAACCTGTATATACAGGGTAAGCTTAGACCTTCAAACACCAGATAAAGATTGGCAAAGTAAAACACATGAGAAACGCTGGGTAGAGGTCCCACACGTACTAGCCGGTAGCAGATACTGTACCAAGGCCTCGTAGCAAAATAAAGCCACCGTCCTTAGGAGACTTGTTCGCCCCGTCTGTTGTCATCACTGCTTCGCCACAGGTAGGCTGACTTTAGTCTAATCTGGGTCAGGGCTGACCCGAGAGCAGAGCTGTCTCACGTGAGGTAAAGAAAGCAAACATTCCCAGCCAGTTTTTGCGTGAACATGGATTGTACTGTTTAATGCAGACCCAAGGCCAAACATTTTTGGGGGGTTGTTTTACTTGCAATACAGGTTCTCTTCACGTAAGATCATAAGAATACAATACAGTGTCACGAGCCCGAGGTCAAGTTACACGCGGCGGCCCCCTAGGAACAGACAGCTCCCAGCTGGGGACAAGGAAAGCTCGGTCCGGTGTCGCCAGCGTTCCTTATGGGAGAGTCATCAGGTGCAAGGAACTAGGACAGGTGGGACAGGAGACGGCGCGCCTTAAGTCACGTGAGGATGATGTGATCATCTCCACGACCGAAAGAACCCACCCGAGAAATGGCACTGGCTCTCCAGACTTCCCTTCACTCACAGGCGCCCGCAGAGCTCGGCGGCGCCAGCTTGTTTGAAACGAAGCGTACGGGCAGGTCCCTTCTGGAAGAACAATGGATACTTTAAAAGGAAATGCTCACACTTAACTTTCAAAGCTGACCTTGAAAATGAAGTCAAGCCTGGGGCCGGACAGGCCTCAAGTGCTTGAGAGGCTGCCTCGATGGCCCCAAGGGTGAGGCAGCACTCGAGTGTAGAAACGCCAAGATTTTAAGAGCCCCCGAGAGTGAGGATACAGAAGAGCAGTCCTAAAAGCACTTGGGCCAAAGTGAGCTCCCAGTGGTCTGCACCCGGACCTGCAGGTGTTGGGGGCGGGATGGGCTCAAACCCAAAGACACAAAAATGCCCTTTGAGACCACAATCCGCTGACCCCTACTGCAACAGTTCTAGTAGGAAAGACACATCGAGGGCTTTTAGTTATCAGGCAACCCCGAGACAAAGCGGAAATCTCGAGGGCCACATTTTTATCCTCCTGTCGGTAGTTAGGGCTATTCCCTTAGCTTATTTTTAGTGCTTCAACAGTTACCAAGTCAGCATCTCTGGAAGAAAATTACAGGCTGCCAGAGTCCAAGAGCCGCCTTCTAGTAGGGTTATTGACAAGAGCAAGTCTGTTCGCCTCCACGCGGGGCCCGACCCGTTATCAAGGCACTTGAGAACACTGGGAAATTCTTTTGTTCCCATCAACTGGCAGCCACAGAGCCGGGTCCTCAGAAAGCAAGTACAGACACCCGCACGCCCTTTAGCGAAAGGGAACCCACCACGCGTGGCCGGGCCTTCCTGGCTTTCCGGCCCTTGAGACACCTCCATGTGCAACTGGCGTGAGCTGCGGTCACTGCTCGGGCCCAGGCGCGAGATGTTCTGATGCTGGGGCCGCGCCCCTCCTCCGGCAAGCTGGCGAGGTCTGGTCCCGCAGAGCTACTCACCGCCACGACGGAATTGCCCGAGGTGTGCGTAGGGAGTCCGTGCGTCCGGGACGCAGCCTCGAACAGCGGCAGCCTGGGACACACTGCACTCAGCCATTTCCGGGAGGCCTAGGGGACCTGACAGCTTTCGGGATCTTGCCACAGGGATGGGTGTTTCCTTTTCTCTCTCTCTTTTTTAAAGGTGTCCTAACGTCACTTAAACGTTCCCAGCCTTACTGATGACCACTGGAAACGGTAAATTCAGAGTTTACAACAAAAAGTTGAAGGTATTAACTTGGTGTTTAATCCCTTCTTCAGGGCAGTCTCAAAGTTTTCTTTTTTGCTACTAATTTTCATAATTTTCTTATATTGCACAAGAAATAAGATTTTCCCCTCTAAATGCAGAGTATGGGGGAAATACAGACACCATTTCCAAACAAAAAATGCTTATGAAAAAAACAAAATCCGAAAACAAACAAAAAAACCCTCACCCTATTAACTTGGGTTGAACCAATCAGGCCTTAGAAACAAAGGAAAAAAGCCCCAAGCCCTCTGTTTTATGTAGCGTAATAGAACATACCATTGTTTGCTTTTGTGTTTGGACCTTACTTCTAACCAAAAATCTCCCCGTCTCATAATTGTTCCAGTGGCCTATCAGCCTATATCTAGATCCTGAAAGATCTGCACTCCAGTGCTTGCAGAGCCCGCTTAAAAATGACAAAAGCTGCCCGTTCCACTTTGATTTAAAAAACCCCCAAAAACCACACCACAACATACAGATAATGATCCAAATGGAAAAGTTAACGTGCTGTAATGACATTTGTGTTGCAACATCAAAAGCAGCAGATACTGAATATAATTTGCGTAAATCATAAAAACGGAGACTGAAATCTGCATGTATAAATCACATCTAGGCTCCACGAACTGAAAACTCTCCATAAACACATACAAGTATATATAAAGTGCAAAACGGGAAGTACCACCCGTGAGACGGGCCGTGTCTAGTACTCCCATTCGTCGGACTTCAAGTCGAGATAGCTGAGGATGTTCTGGGCGAGCTTCACCGCCTGCTTCCTGGCCGCCTTACACTTCTCTTCCCCTTGCGGGTCCACGGCGTCCAGGGCCAGCAGCTGCTTGGTGAGCAGCTCTTCCAGCCGGATGTAGTTCTTGTCGGTTCGGTTCCCATCAAACGAGAGAACTTCGCCCTGGATCTCGGACAAGTTTCCCAGGATGTTCCAGACCGCTTTGTGGGACGGGTGCTCCTCACAGGCCAGCGTCTTCCTCTTCTCCAGGGCCTCCTTCAGGTCAATGTAGGTTATCAGGGTTTGCCCCTCAATGACCGCCCTCCTCCGAGCCTCCCGGATGCAGGGGTTTTTCTCGAGACTGACCTCATCCAGCTGCCCAATCAGACCCTGCAATTCTGTCTTGGAGCTCAGGTACAGCTCGGGAGGATTCTGTGCTTGAAGAAGTTCATTTTTTATTTCTCTCATTCTCTTGAGGACCTTTTCTATTTTTAAGATGGAATGATTCTGTCCCAGGTCGAACGCGTAAGTAGTATCTGCTTCCTCTTCCAAATCCAAATATTTCAGTAACTTGTTGATATCTTCCACCACCTCCCGCCGGTAGTTCCTGATTTCCGTCCGCCCGCACACGTCCAGCGCGTCCAGGTCCGCGATCAGGCCCGAGAGCACACAGGATAAGTGCCTGCAAGTCTCGTTACTGTTCACTCCCATGAGCAGTGCGATCAGAGTGCCCCTGGCCTTGTTCACCTCGCACATCACCGAGTTGATTTTGGCGACGGACGGATGGGCGTCCTCGGACAGCGGCAGGGAGGGCTGCTTCTTCACGCAGTCTTCAATGATCTCCTGCACCGCACAGACCTTGGTTAAAGTGTGATACCTCGCTTTCCGCAAGGAGATCTTCCCTCCGGTTTTGACGTGTGTCAGCCTCAGGATGATATCCTGGATGCCTTCTTCAAATGCATCAGTCACACGGTTGCCCCCACTGTAAAAGGGCACAATCTTCTCCTTCACCAGGGACTGGGCTTCGTTAAAGATGTTCTCTATTTCGATCCGGTGCGGGTGGTTTGCATTCTGCTCCAGCTCTTTGAGAAGACGCTCTGTCTCTTGGGCTGCCCTCTTCCTCGCTTGCTGAATATCTCCTTTTCCTTCAGTATCTACAGAATCTATTTCAAAAAGTTGTTTCGTTAGAAACCTCTCCAGTTTCTTGTAATTCTTGTCATCTGACAGACCACTGAAGCCAATTACTTGCTGTTCTATGCTTTTTACTTCCTTTTGGATTTCCTGAAGCCTACTGATAGCAGGATGTTGGTTTCCCATATCCATACTTTTGTTGTGTTCGGTTTTACAAGCACTATAAAAAAAATGGACAAGAATGCCAAATTATACAACGTTGCTACAGAAAGGTAACCGTATATTCATTTATTCTGAAATTCTTTTTAAAAATATACTCAAGAGGGGCACCTGGGTGGCTCAGTGGGTTAAGCCTCTGCCTTCAGCTCAGGTCATGATCTCAGGGTCCTGGGATCGAGCCCCACATCAGGCTCTCTGCTCAGCAGGAAGCCTGCTTCCTCCTCTCTCTCTGCCTGCCTCTCTGCCTCCTTGTGATCTCTCTCTGTGTGTGCCAAATAAATAAATATAATCTTAAAAAAATATATACTCAAGAAAAAGGGCCCATCGTTACTGGTGGTCTGAACAGCCATACTCAAGTAGAGAGTGACTAATCCACTTTGCTGAAAAGCTCCTTCACACAGCAGTGATTAAGGGCAGACAGGAGGGGCGCCTGGGTGGCTCAGTCGTCAAGCCTCTGCCTTCGGCTGGGGTCATGGTCCCAGGGTCCTGGGATCGAGCCCCACATTGGGCTCCCTGCTCCGCGGGAGCCTGCTGCTCCCGCTCCCTCTGCTTGTGTTCCCTCTCTCGCTGTGTCTCTGTCAAATAAATAAAATCTTAAGAAGATAAAAAAGAGCAGGCAGAATCCTGCAGTGGGGAATGAGCTGGAGCTGAGCCTGTGAGTTTCCCTGTCCTCAGCTGGAGCAGAGTAGCGTCTGTGTGCACGAGGTCAACCCCCAGCTTGGAAACAGTACAGGAATCTCAGGTAACATTAACCTGGGCCTTGGATGTTGGCAGGCGCTGGGCACTTTTGTCCATGTACAACAGTAGCTCGTTTCACCTTCAAAGCTAAGCGTGCCATCCCAGCACCCCCTGGCCCAAGAGCTACAACTAGTTTCCAGAAAAGGAACTCTGGGTCAATTAGCAGCGGATCCCAGTCACCCCCGAAAGTCCCGCTTCCGCGTTCCTCCCCACCCTTCACGCGCGCCTGCAAAGCGCCCCTGTTTCTCCCGCTCGGCTGAGTCGCTCGCAGACCGTCCCTCTGCTGGAAAGGAAAGGGGACTGGCCCTGTGTTCAAAGCACCACCTCGGCCTCCGGAGGGCTAGGACCTCCCCAGGCCCCACCCGCCAGCCGTCAGCCGCGACAGTCCGTTCATCAGCCTCCCACGGAGAGCCCGGAATGGCTCCACGCCTCCCCAGGTCCTGAGTTTCTACCGGCCGGCTCACGGAGGAGGACGGTCAGCTGACGGCGGCCAGGAACGCGCCTCCGGAGGCCCGCAAAGGGCGGGCTGCCCGGCTTCCTTCCCCCCTTCTCGCCCGCCCCCGCCAGCACTTTACCCAGAAGAGGTCTAAGCTGGTTCGGTCTTGCTTTCCCGTGGGTGAGGTGGCGAGGTGGAAGGTCAGCCCTTACGGGGTGCGGCACCGGAGCTGGGCCCCTAGCTGCATCCCTCTCACCCCTGCCGGCTAGGTCGGAACCGGGCGGCCGGTGAAGGGGCCGGCGGTGGCGCGGCAGCTACTGGCCGCAGCGGCCGCTCCGGGGGTCTCGCCCGGACCCCCGATGCGCCCGCCGGCCCTGACCTCACAATGGCCCGCGCGGGGAGGGGGCGGCCGCGCTCGGCCGAGCCGCCGAGCCCCCCACGGCGGGCGGAAGCGCCAAGAGGGGAGCGAGCGGGCCGGCCCGCGGCGGACGCAGCCAGGACGCGGCGCCTGGCCGAGGCCCCGTCGGGCGGGCGCGGGGCGCGCGCCGGCGCAGGGGTGGCTCGC
>ML110719.1:23927-40863 GCA_003697995.1 Taxidea taxus jeffersonii
CTCACCTGTGCCGCCCGCGCCATCGCGCGCTGCGCCGCCGACGCCCAGCGACTCCGCCGCTCCCGCCGTCGCCCGCCCCGCGGCCCCGCCCCGGGCCGAACAGCGCTCGCCCTGGGAAAACGTCCTCCGGCGCCGCGCCGCGCCCGCGCCGAGCCCGCCACTACCGTTGGCCCCGCCGCCCGGAAAGGCCCGCGGCGCAAGACCGGCCGCCGGCCTCCCGCCCCCGGGCCGCGTCGCTCGCGAGGCCGGCCTCACGCGGGGAAAGCGCACGGTCGGCCGCGCCGCTCCCTCCCGCCCGCTTTGCGACCGTGCCGTAAGGCAGCCCCTCGCGCCGTCGCGGCTCTGCCGTGCGCTGCGGCCGTCGGGGACGCTGGCCATGGCGGCCCTGAGGCCCTCGAGGAGGGCCCTTGTCCCTCCGCTCTGCCGCGCCTTCGCTGGCCCCGGCTGTCAGCTCGCCCCCGAGCGCGGCGCGGAGCGCAAGGATGCGGCGTCCGGCCGGGTAAGCGGGGGTCCCGCAGAGGGCGGGCCGGGAGGGCGGACCCCAGTGGCGACTGACCCAGGGACACCTGTGGGTCCCGCACCCCTTTGTGCCCGGCTGTGGCGTCAGCCGAGCTCTCAGGGAGCGGGGCCGAGGGAGCAGTCGGCCGCGAGGGGCGCCCGGCCTCCCGGCCTCGGAGCCCCCAGGTGTCCTGCGTCAGCCGGGGGTCTGGGCCGGCGTCTGGAGCGGGGGTGCGCCGCCGGCCCGCCGACTGCTGACGGACGCGGGCTGTGGCGGCGGAGGCCGCTGGCGAGTGCGCGCGCACCTTCTCTCTTCCCGGAGAGGGTTGCTGGAGGGGAAGCGCGCCTCATGGGCGCAGCGTGTGCTGTCGCTTTGCTCCGCGCTCGGACGTCCTGCCCGTCACCAGTGGCTCCCTTCCCGTCGCGGCTTGGAGGGATACCGCCCCGGTAGCTTTCGTGGGGCGGAAGCTGCCCGCGTGCGGGGCACAGATGCGAGGTTAACGTCCCTGCCGGTAGCGACACAGAGCGACAGTCCCTGTGAGTCGCCCGTCTTTGGGGAGGGATGTTGTGTCTGCGCAGTCCTGGGCTCCGGGTCCGGCCCCGCGTGACCGTGCTCCCTCAGGCGCCGGAGGGGCTGCGCAGAGGCGGTTCAGACCGGGCCCACCTACGCCACAGCCTAAGGACGGAGGCGGGAGAGCCTGCGGTGCGGAGAGCGGGTGAAGAACTCCAGAGCGCGCCGGCCCCTACGTTTTCTTTACTCCGGCTCGTTGCTGTTAGCGTGCTTTTGTAGGCCCGGCTTTGAAGTTCTGTCTAGTTGTAGGTTCCGCAAGAGGTTAGCAGGAGGCCTGGCCACCCCGCTCAGTTCCTGTGACCGTGGCCGCAGCTGCGACTCAGCCCTGCCGCACAGAAACCCGCGCAGCGTCTGGGTCTTTGGGCAGGAGCATGTTCAACGCGTATTGGAAACCGCATGAGCAACTGTCGGAGGGTGAGGGCTCACCTTAGCTTTTTCTGTGAATGGTGCTGGAAAAAAGAACACGCAAGGGGCGTCCGGCTGGCCCCGTCGGTGGAGCGTGCGACTCTGGATCTGGGGACTGTGAGTTCGAGCCCCCACGTTGAGCGTGGAGATTCCTTAAAAATAAAATCTTGAAAAAAAAAAAGGAAGGTAGAACACCACACACAGATTTCTTTATTGCTGCCTAGCCTTTGCTGAAAGTAAATCTTACCGTGGGTCTAACCCTCAGGGTGAGACCTTCCTGTTGGAGTCCCAGGTGACTAGGGAGCGGGTGCTGCTGGCCAGTCCAGCTGTCTAAGCCTGGGACGGTGTTGATTGTGATGACACTGGCGAGTGGAGCAGCTGGCCCAGGAGTCAGACCTCGTCCTGTCTAGCATTATGGCTTGTGGTGTTGTGTGTTTTTTGTTTTTTAGGATGTATGCCCTGTTATGCTACACATGTACAGAGCTTAAAGGAACAGCTCTTACTTAAGGGCGTAGTGTGTTCCTTTGTGTTTGGTCTTATCTTTGAGTGTTTGCCGAGTACACGGTTGGTTCTCCAGATAAATTCCTGCAGCACAGAGAGATTGTTGTCTTTCAGACTTTGATTTTAAATGTTAGGTCTTCTTAAAAGGAACAGGTTGTAAACCTTCTGTTTTCTTTATTTAAGTAGATGTATTTTAAAGATTTTATTTATTTATTTGTTAGAGAGAGAGAGAGCACAGGCAGACAGAGCGGCAGGCAGAGGCAGAGGGAGAAGCAGGCTCCCTGCTGAACAAGGAGCCCTATGTGGGACTCGATCCTAGGACGCTGGGAACATGACCTGAGCCGAAGGCAGCTGCTTAGCCAACTGAGCCACCCAGGCGCCCCTAAGTAGATATATTTTAATCCTGTATGTTTAGTTCATACAACATATTTTAATTAAGTTTTTATTTTTTATTTATTTATTTTTTAAATTTATTTATTTGACAGACAGAGATCACAAGCAGGCAGAGAGAGAGGAAGAAGCAGACTCCCTGCTGAGCAGGGACCTGGGATCATGACCTGAGCCGAAGGCAGAGGCTTTAACCCACTGAGCCACCCAGGTGCCCCTTTAATTAAGTTTTTAAATTTAATTCCGGTACAGTTACCATACGTGTTATATTAGCTTCACAATACAATACAGTGATTCAGCACGTCCACACGTGACCTGGAGCTCATCACAAGTGTGCTCCTTAAGCCCCATTCCCCACCCACCTCTCCCCGGTAACCATCGATTTGTTTGCTGTAATTAAGAATCTGTTTCGGGGCGCCTGGGTGGCTCAGTGGGTTAAAGCCTCTGCCTTCGGCTCAGGTCATGATCTCAGGGTCCTGGGATCGAGCCCCGCATCGGGCTCTCTGCTCCACAGGGAGCCTGTTTCCTCCTCTCTCTCTGCCTGCCTCTCTGCCTGCTTGTGATCTCTGTCTGTCAAATAAATAAAATCTTTAAAAAAAAAAAGAATCTGTTTCCTGGTTTGTTTTTAAAAAGATTTATTTATTTATTTATTTGACAGAGATCACAAGTAGGCAGAGAGAGAGGGAGAAGCAGGCCCTCCACTGAGCAGAGAGCCCCATGCGGGGCTGGATCCCTGGGCCCTGGGATCCTGACCTGAGCCGAAGGCAGAGGCTTTTAACTCACTGAGCCACTCAGGCGCCCCACTCTTTTTTCTTTCCTCTGCTCACTACTTTTTCTTTTTTTTTTTTTAATATTTATATTTTTTTAGAGAGATTTTTATCTCCAAAAAATTTATATTTTTTTGGAGAGAGAGAGAATGAGAGAGAGAATGAGAGGAGAGAGGTCAGTGGGAGAAACAGACATTTGGGAAGCAGA
Organism: Taxidea taxus jeffersonii; assembly: GCA_003697995.1. NCBI lineage: Eukaryota > Metazoa > Chordata > Mammalia > Carnivora > Mustelidae > Taxidea > Taxidea taxus. Next base: position 27,265 of record ML110719.1, read on the forward strand.
GAGCCTGAGGTGGGACTCAATCCCGGGACTACGGGATCATGACCAGAGCCGAAAGCAATAGCTTAACCAACTGAGCCACCCAGGCACCCCATCTTTTTCTTTTTTGGTAAAGATTTTACTTATTTGAGAGAGAAAGAGAGAGAGAGGGCAGAGGGTCAGAAGAAGAAGCAGACTTCCTGCTGAGCAGTCTCGACTGGATTCTGGGACTCCAGGATCATGACCTGAGCCAAAGGCAGTTGCCCAACCAACTGAGCTACCCAGGTGCCCTAGTTTTGTTTCTTAAATTTCACAAGAGCCTTTCTCTGACTGACTTATTTCACTTAGCATAATACTGTCTAGATCTCTCCATTTTATTGCAAGTGGCAAGATTTCACTCCTTTTTATGGCAGAGTAATATTCCACTGTATATATACCACATTTTCTTTACCCATTCATCAATCAGTGGACCCTTGGATGCCTTCCAGATCTTGGCTATTACAGATAATGCTGGTGTAAACATAGGGGTGCCTGTATCCCTTTGAGTTAGTGTTTCTGTATTCTTTGGGTAAATACCCCATAGTGTGATGACCAGATCATAGGGTAGTCCTGTTATTTATTTATTTATTTATCCATTTACTTCTTTCTCTCTTTCTTTCTTTCTTTCAGATTTTATTTATCTGAAAGAGAATGAGAGCGAGAGCACGAGAGGAATGGGGGAAGGGCAGAGGGAGATGCCCGGCCGAGCGGGGAGCCCGATGTGGTACTGGATCCTGGGACTCCAGGATCATGCCCCGAGCCGAAGACAGTTGCCCAACCAACTGAGCCATCCAGGCGCCCCTACTTACTTATTTTTAAGATTTTGTGTATTTATTTGACAGAGAGAGAGAGCACGAGTAGAGGGAGAGGCCGAGGGAGAGGGAGATGTAGGCTCCCTGCAGAGCAGGGGAAGCCCCATATGGGACTCAATCCCAGGACTCCAGGACCATGACCTGAGCATAAGGCAGTGGCTTAACCAACTGAGCCACCCAGGCACCCCATCTAGTTTTAGAATAAACAAATAAATTACAAAAAATGTCAGCTCTTAAATTAAGTGTTCTCATTATTCCTCATCTACGTAGATTACATCTTTGGCTCCTAAACTTGTTTGCACATTCGGAAGACTAAAAAAAGATGTGATTGGTCTGGGATGTGGCCCTGGCATCAAGATATTTATTTATTTTCTTGGTTTGGCTAGTTTCCTCGACCCTCTCCCACCCAGGTTCATTGAAGTATAACATCAGGATTTTATAGGGGAGTCTAATATGGGTCACAAGTTAGCCACTGGTTACATGATATGCATTCATATTTGCTTGTAGTCCTGAATCTTTTTTCTTTTAATTTTTTTAAAGATTTTTATTTATTTACTTGACAGATCATAAGTAGGCAGAGAGGCAGGAGAGAGAGAGGGGAAAGCAGGCTCCCCGCTGAGAGGAGAGTCCGATGCGATGCGGGGCTCTACCCCAGGGCCCTGGATCATGACCTGAGCCAAAGGCAGAGGCTTAACCCGATGAGCTACTCAGGCGCCCTGAGCTTTGCATATTTTAGTTTATTTTCACATATCAGTGAAGGAAATGCTTTTATCATCCCCATTTTACACATGAGAAAATTTAAAGCATGGTAAGATTGAAAGAGATCCTCAGGATCCCAATGCTTGCACATAAGGAGTATCTGTGTTATTCTTCCTGTACCTGGAAGAAAACGAAGTAAAATTTTTCTTCTAGTAATTTTGGATCAAAAAGAAACAAAAACACGCCCTCAGCTTGGAGAGACAATATTTACAAATGAACAGTAGATATGCTGATCCCATTTTGCTTACGTTTTCATCAAAGAGAATGATCTTCAGCCCACACCCCCAACACACAAGTGTAGATTCCCAGTAAATATAAGGAGGAAGTTAAATGCCAGATAAATGAGAAACTGGTGAGAGGATTTTAAAATTAACATGGATATTTCTAGTATTTAAAAAGCTTTCAGTATGTTTATTGGGAAAAAAATGAAAACTGGGGCAGAGGACTTTAAAATTGTGTGGTTAGGGGCACCTGGGTGGCTCAGTCAGTTGAGCTTCTGACTCTTGATTTCGGTTCAGGTCATGATGTCAGAGTCCTGGGATTGAACCCCACGTCCTGTCAGGCTCTGAGCTCAATGGGTAGTCTGCCCGTGAATGCTCTCTCCTCCTTTTCCTCTGCTCCTTCTCTCTCTCAAGTACATAAATAAATCTTTAAAAAAATGTATGTGATTAAACTCCATTATTCTGAAGACAAGGGCCCAGGGGCCAGAGAGGTGGAGTGACTGGCCTGGTGTTACCTAGCAGGGCTAAAGGGAGCCGTTCTCACTCAGTCTGGTGTTTTCATGTCCCCATGTGCTTTTTCATCAAGTGAAGCAATTACACGGTTTCCCCTTATTCTGTTAATGGGCACAATTGCACTAAAACATGCAGAATGGGCCTCCTGGGTGGCTCAGTCGTTAAGTATCTGCCTTGGGCTCAGGTCATGATCTCAGGGTCCTGGGATCCAGCCCCACATCGGGCTCTCTGCTCAGCGGGGAGCCTGCTTCTCCCTCTCCCATTCCCCTCTTTGTGTTCCCTCTCTTGCTGTGTTTCTCTGTCAAATAAATAAATAAATAAGTACAATCTTAAAAACAACAACAACACACAACCATGCAAAAATGGAAGAATATAAAGAATTGCTGCTTGTACAGTTATCCACTTGGGAGCGTTTATCTCATCTTTACCCCACCCGTCCCCCCTCCCAGATCATTTTGTGGCAAATACTGGAATGCATGTTTCATTTGTAACTATTTCCATATGTAGTAACTAAAATATTATAATTCCTTAATTCCAGCAAATGTTCACTGTTCAGCTTTTTCCGATTGTGTTAAGAATGCAAATTTTTTTAAAAAAAGGATGCAAATAAGGTCTGCACATTGCGATTGATATTCTTTTAGTTCTCTTTTACTCTGTAGGTTTTGACTATCCCCTTCCGTTTTTCAAAGCAGTTTATTCGGGAGCAGGGGCAGGATGTGTCCTGTAGAATCCCCACAGTCTGCATTTTGCTCTTGGCATTCCCCTGGTCTAATTTATGTCCTTCCATCTGTGTGTTTTCTGTAAATGGAAAGCTGTAATTGAGAGCCTTGACCACATTTACATTTGACTTTTTTTTTTTTTTTTTTTTGAGATGACTGCTTCTCAATTGGGGGTTTGTCTTCTTCCCTTAGGATTGACTGATCTTCGGGGCGCCTGGGTGGCTCAGTGGGTTAAGCCTCTGCCTTCGGCTCAGGTCATGATCTCAGGGTCCTGGGATCGAGCCTCGCATCACGCTCTCTGCTCAGCGGGGAGCCTGCTTCCCCCTCTCTCTCTGCCTGCTTGTGATCCCTGTCTGTCAAATACATAAATAAAAATCTTTAGAAGAAAAAAAGGATTGACTGATTTTCTGATGTGAAACCAGGTTTTCACTCCCAGGATAAACGCGTTTGGTCCTGACGTGCTGGTCTTGTTGTGCCCTGCTGACTGTGGTGTTCTGATGTGTCTAGCCTCTACGGGAGACGGGGGACTCCAGCCCTCTAGAAGGTCGGACTCTCCGTTCCATCTCAGACGTGTCAGGACGGCAGACCAGGAAACACCTGCAGGAACACTGAAATTTGCCAACATTTGCTCCTTTCATCTTTGCCCGCTGGTTGCCTCAGTGGCCGATAGTGCGACACTTTAACTCAGGAGCTTTGTGGTGTGTATGGGCCCGTCTGGGAAGGAGGGCTTGGGGGAAAGGCTTCCCTTCCAGATCCTGGCTTGGGGGGTGGTGCGCAGGCAGAGCAGGAGCGTGTGGGGAGAGCTCAGGGGCCTGCTGTAAAGCCCGAGGGGTGGAGAATGAGGCCCGGCCTACACAGCAGGACAGAGCCCAGCACGGGGCTGCCTGGATGGCAGTTAGCACTCAAGAGAAAATGCCAAAGATGAGTGCCCTGCCAGACACAGTGATGGAAACAGTCTGACAAGTAGGTGCACACACGCCCCTTCCTCTGTGAAGAGGGAAGGACTGCCCGGCGGCTTGCCAGCGGCGCCGCTGGGTTCCAGCTTGCACGCCCGCCTCCCGTCCCGCACTGAGACAGCCACTCCGCCTTGAGCGGACGAGCTTTACCGCTGATGCTGTAAGAACCGTAAATTACGGTAATTACTCTAACCTCAAAGAGATTCTTCCTTTTACAGAAGGACTTTTTCCTCCCCCAAGCTCCTTCTCCTCCCTTTTAAATAGCAGCTCTTGGATGTGCAGAGACAGAACATGTATTTACAGGGGAGATCGGAGGAGCTGCCTCTGCCGCAGTTGAGATAGAATCGCTGGGATGATGATTGTGGAGAGCTGTGCCCGGCGGACAGAGCCCGCCCCTCGCCCGCAGCACAGGCGCCATCGTGAAGCCACAGCCGTGGAGGACCTGAGCTCTCTTGGGGCCTCTTTGAGCTGGTTTCACCCCGTGTGGGTCGCTCGGAAAAGCCGTGAATTGTCGGGGTGACTCCTTGACGCTTCCTGATAGGCAGCCTGCAGGAAGGAGAGGCTGGGGTACAGGTCTGGAACGTGGTAGAACCGGTGAAGCACGGTTAGGGTGTCACTTGTCCATCTATCCCGTGCTGCTGTCCGTCAGTATCCTTGGTCAGCTTGGGGGAGGGGAGGAACCCCTGGCTTGGGATGGAAGTCCTCAGGGGTGAGCCTGGGCTGGCCATCTCTGTTTCCACCCACCGGGTCCCTTTGTGTGAATCACCTTTATTTCTAAGACTAAAGGCTTTGGGGCAGAAGCCCAGAAATATTCTTGGAGGGTTTTTCTTTTAAAGACCTTTTCCGAGGGGCACCTGGGTGGCTCAGTGGGTTAAAGCCGCTGCCTTCGGCTCGGGTCATGATCCCAGGGTTTTGGGATCGAGCCCCGCATCGGGCTCTCTGCTCTGCGGACAGCCTGCTTCCTCCTCTCTCTCTCTGCCTCTGTGCCTACTTGTGATCTCTGTCTGTCAAATAAATAAATACAATCTTTTTTTTAAAAAAAGACCTTTTCCAAAACAGTGGAAACCATAGAGCTCATGTATTGTTTCTAGAATGTGGATGAAATGTTAAAGATCTGCGGGCGCCGTCCTGCTGTGGCTGAGAAGGACTGTCAGGCCAGGTTAGTATCAGATCCGTGTCCGCTGACGAGCCGCAGTTTCAGGGCTTCGGGAAGCAGATCAGGGTGTCTTTCTGCCAGCGGGGCCCTGCTGCTCTCTCACAGGAAGGAGGAATTCAGTCCCCTCTGTGGAGTCACCGGCCCTTCGTCTGGAACTTTCCACCTCGGCTCTGTCTCTTGTGAGGCATCCAACCGCATGAGAGAAGCATTTCAGAAGTTCTAGGCCAAAGTAAACATGATCAAATGTGAAGATGTCTGAATCTGCAAGAAGAAATGAATGCAGAATGAAGTCCGAGGGAGCACATCTAGGGCGCAGCAGTCCACGGTGGGTGGGGACCTGCAGCAGTCGTGGCCACGCAGGGGTCTGACGGCAGTGGCTGGGCTTCTCCCATCGTGCCCACCCACCCCCAGTCAGCCGGTCAGTCTGGCTCCCACATCCCCTGCAGCTCTGACCTGTCCGCCTACACCAGCCCTGCCCGGTTCTCCCACCGTGTGTGAATCTTACTCCAGAATGCTCACCGAGGTTCTGCTTCTCTGACTGTCCAGACTTTGGAAAGTCTAGAAACTTGTCAGGAACTAACAGTTAACCATCCTCAAGAACCCCAAATGTGTGGGCGCCTGGGGGGCTCAGTGGATTAAGCATCTGCCTTTGGCCCAGGTCATGATCCTGGGGTCCTGGGACAAAGCCCCGCATCGGGCTCCCTGCTTGGCGAGAGGCCTGCTTCTCCCTCTCCCACTCCCCTTGCTTGTGTTCCCTCTCTCGCTGTGTCTCTCTCTGTCAATAAATAAAATCTAAAAAATAAAAAAGGATGCAAGCTGTAAAGAACCCCTGACAGTGATGATAATGGCTGCCTCAGAACTTGTGAACACTGACGCTGGCCCAGGGATTGCGATCGCTAACTTGTTGGCTGTCCTTCCGCCAGACGGCTCATCTAAATTGAGCTTTTTTAAAAAAAGGTTTTATTTGTTTATTTAACAGAGAGACACAGTGAGAGAGGGAACACAAGCAGGAGGAGCAGGGGTGGGAGAAACAGGCTTCCCGCTCAGCAGGGAGCCCAACGTGGGGCTCGATCAGGACACCGGGATCATGGCCTGAGCTGCATGGCCCAATGACTGAGCCACCCAGGCGCCCCTAAATTGAGCTTTTTTTTTTTTTAAGATTTTATTTATTTGACTGACAGATCACAAGTAGGCAGAGAGGCAGGCACAGAGAGAGGAGAAGGGAAACAGGCTCCCCGCTGAGCAGAGAGCCCCACGTGGGGCTCGATCCCAGGGCTCTGGGATCATGACCTGAGCTGAAGGCAGAGGCTCCAACCCACTGAGCCACCCAGGCGCCCCTAAATTGAGCTTTTTGAAGATGGAGTGGGTTTCTTGCATAAACAGAGTCAACAGGAATGATTAAGGCTGGGAAGAACATTGTTCTGACAAGTGCGTGTTTTCACTGCAGAACAGACAGATGCAGGCAGTCGGGCCCACCACGGGCTCGCAGTTTGGTGGGAGAAGCAGGAACGAACAAGAGCTGTGGGGAGCCTCAGGAGCGCCTGGAGACCTGTCCTTGAACCTGAGGTCTGTGATCCTGAGCAGGAGGGAAGGATGCAGGGAGGACGTGCACAGGTCAGGAGGGCCTGAAGCAGGCTGGGGTGTCATTGAAGGAGGCTCCTATGGGTGGGGGCAAAAACCCAGACTGCCAGGCCACAGGAGGGGTTAGACTCTCTCCCAAGGGTAATGAGTAACCACTGAAGGTTTTAAGGGAAGGGGGAGCATGGTTTAATGGGGGTTTGGAGAGATGGCTTTGCGGCCTCAGTGGGCGTGGAGCCTGAGTAGACGGGAGGGTGTGGTCCCCAGGCAGCTGGATCGGCTCAGACCAGCCCATCCCAGAATTGCCTAGGGGACAGAAATCCGGTGCTCGTGATCACTAGCTCACACACTGTAAACCTCACCCCAGAAGAAGCTGGGTGCGGCTGTTGGAATACTTGAGTCCTGGTGGGGGGGGGGACGGGACGCCAGCGTTCAGTGTCGCCTGGGGCCAGGGCGGAACCCAGGCCAGAATTGTGCAAAGCAGATTGCTCCAGCCCTAGACGCTAAGGCTTCTCAAAGGATAGCATGTGACTCTTTAATTTTGATTAGAGGTCTTGCCTCTTGCAGCTGCAAGAAAGTTATGTAAGTGAAAATGTTGGCGTTGATGGTGTAGTAAGCTAACTTGAAACAGGTAGAAAGTTGTCAGTCTCGTAGCGTCATGCTGCAGAACCCCAAAGGTGATCATAGGAGAAGTGTTGGGGGAAGCCGCGGAGCGTGCTGAGAGGCATTGCTCCGAAAGTGAGGTTAGTCGGGCAGATCTCTTAAGGCAAAAACCGCATGGTGAGTTTTAGAACTGTGTCTTTAAAAATGTTTTGCCTGGGACGCCTGGGTGGCTCAGTTGGTTTAGCGGCTGCCTTTGGCTCAGGTCATGATCCCAGGGTCTTGAGATCGAGTCCCGCATTGGGCTCCTTGCTCCGCTCCGTGGGGAGCCTGCTTCTCCCTTTGCCTCTCTGCCTGCCTCTCTGCCTACTTGTGCTCTCTGTCTGTCAAATAAATAAATAAAATCTTCAAAAAAAATTTAAAAAATGTTTTTCCTTATTAGTTTTCTTTTTTAAGATTTTATCTGTTTATTTGATAGAGATCACAGTTAGGCAGAGAGAGGGGGGAAGCAGGCTCCCTGATGAGCAGAGAGCGTGATGCGGGGCTCGATCCCAGGACCCTGAGATCATGACCTGAGCCGAAGGCAGAGGCTTAACCCACTGAGCCACCCAGGTGTCCCTATTTTTCTAATACAAATATATTTAATGTTTGCTTGCTTCTAGAAGACATACAGGAAACAAACTTTGCCATTATGTTCATAATTTTGGAAGTTCTGTTTGGTTTCATCTGTTTTCTCATAAATTGTATTTAGGAAGATGAAACCATTCTAGGTACGTGAGCGAATGGTGTGAGCTGCGGTTCTCCACGGTGCCGGCGGGGACGGGATGGCGGGACATGCTGCTCTCCAGGCTACTTGGCATCTGGTATTGGAGAAGCAGTAGGTGCTAGAAAGGGTGGTCTGACCCCTTCTGTTCTTCCAAGAGGCCCAAGCTCAAGCTCCTGGTGAAAGATGCCCTCCCTCTCCCAGGAGGGAAGGAACCTTCTCGATTAAAATAATTCTCATCTTCCTCTAGTCTCCGATGTATTTCAGTTACTTTTCCACAGTTGGTGCTTTTTGTTCAACCTGGTATATCAGCCTGGGCTGCCGTATGGGTCTTCATTTCCCTGGGGGGCTCGGGCACACGAGACTTGGGTGTCCTGTGTGGATTTGTCTTGGATCAGTTTAACTTTCAGGTCTCCAGGGGGGGTTACCAGAGGGAAGGCTCTGCCTTCTGCACAGTACAAAACTGTAAATACTGATTTCATTTTATTTTATTTTTCAAGATTTTATTCATTTATTTGACAGATCACAAGTAGGCAGAGAGGCAGGCAGAGAGAGGGGAAGCAGGCTCCCCGCCGAGCAGAGAGCCTGACTCGGGGCTTGATACCAGGACCCTGGGATCATGACCCGAGCCGAAGGCAGAGGCCCAACCCACTGAGCCACCCAGGCGCCCCCAAAACTATAAATATTTGAACTGCTTTTTGACTACATTTTCATAAATCTTCTTGAGTAACCTGGTTAAGGTGGCGCCCTTTTGAAGAAAGGCAGTGGGGAACTGGGGTGACCAGGGGAGTGCCTTTGTGATGTGATCCAGAATGGGGGGTATGTGCAGGCGCGTGTTCAAGGACCCAGTTAGTACTCACACCCCACTGTGAAGAGAGCCACTCGCTGCGTTTTCAGGAATTTTGCTAATAATTATATACTGAAATAAGTTCCATTAAAAGCAAAGATAATATGTACTTAAACTCTATCACTTCTGTTTATTTTACTACATTTTACAACATTCTCTGCTTGTGAGGTTATTTATGACTGTTGTATCTACATGGTGGAAACACCATATAGTAGTAGGCTGCTTGAAACTGTCCACGGTGGAGGTATTTACACCATGGAAATCCCCAAATGTGCTAAATCAGGGCTCAATTTATTACTTGGTTGGTTGACCTGACCTAGGGAAGAGAGGGAGAAAAGCTAATAAGAGAGCTTGAGTTAACAGGTGTATCTTGTCTGTTACCATTGCACTGTGAGAAGCCCCAATGAGGAGGTACTCTTCTGGCATTCAGAAACAAAGAAATTTTCATGTCATTGGCAAATAGGGCTTATTTCATTTTTATCTCGTCCTTTTTTTTTTTTTTTTTAAGATTTTATTTACTTGACAGAGAGATCACAAGTAGGCAGAGAGAGGAGGAAGCAGAGAGCCCGATGCAGGGCTCGATCCCAGGCACCTGAGATCATGACCTGAGCCGAAGGTAGAGGCTTTAACCCACTGAGCCACCCAGGCGCCCCACCAAAGCTGTTGTTAAAACAATTGATGAAAACTGTAAGAAACAATTGGCTGTGGAATTTATGAGGAAGAGTATCAGTTTATTATTGTGAAGTGTGTGCCACACATTCCTGTATCAGCAAAGTTAGGATCTTTTTTTTTTTTTTTTTAAGATTTTTTATTTATTTGTCAGAGAGAGAGAGAGAGAGAGCGCGCTAACGAGCACAGGCAGACAGAGAGGCAGGCAGAGGCAGAGGGAGAAGCAGGCTCCCTGCCGAGCAAGGAGCCCGATGTGGGACTCGATCCCAGGACGCTGGGATCATGACCTGAGCCGAAGGCAGCCGCTTAACCAACTGAGCCACCCAGGCGTCCCCAAAGTTAGGATCTTAACATGTCCCTTAAACACGTACCGGCACGCTGCTGAGGGGTGGCCCCATCGATTCCTCGCCATTGCCCTGTGCTGCTCTCTACTCCGCGGCCTTGCAGCCCCCAGATCCACCCCCAGCCACAGCAGAGAAAGGCTCCTGGCCCCTCTGCCTCCACAGAGTCCTCGCATCCCCCTAGAGCAGGCCTGGGGGTGAGGTCCCTCTTCGCACCCCTCTGGGGCCGCCTATTGTGTCATTCCTCTGGAAATGTTGAGTTTCAGGAACATCGGCACATCTGTCTTGGCACTTTTCCAGGCATATTTTTTTCTTTGAAATAACAATACTTGTAATCTGTGATGATTGACATGCATTGTAAGTTAAACATTTGTATAAATGTTTAAATGTATAAAAATGTGACCATTTTTAAAAATTTAAAGTCAATAAGCATAACGTATTACTGGTTTCGGAGGTGGAGGGCGGCGGTTCATCAGTCTCACGTAATACCCAGTGCGCATCACTGCGATGTGCCCTCCTGATGTCTGTCACCCGGTTACCCTGCGCCGGCACTTGCACACGTGGTTCTTCAGCTCACTTCTCAAGGGCTGAGTGCAGGGACCTGAGTGAGTGTCCGCCCACACAGTGACAGGAGGGCTGCACATGAGCCGGGGAGCTGAGCAGATGGGAACGCTTTTGCGGGGGCCTCTCCTTCCTTCCGTGCTGCTCGGGCCCGGTGGGCCATCATCAAACCCCGGCCACATTTTGTTGGCAAAGTGATTAGGTATTATTTCTGCTTTTTCCAATTAAGTTGTCAGTGAGTAGCCACGTGGACAAAAAATCTGCTTTAGGTTAACATTTGCAAGCCCTGCGTCATTTTTAGTTCCTTGCATCTCAAAATGGTGAGCCTCACCTCAAAATGGTGAGTACTGAGATAACCCAAATGAGGCGCTTTCCTAAGGGAAGAGGAATGTTAATTGTGTTGTGATATTTTTCAGCATTTGTAAGTTTTAACTATTCTTTTAATTGACTTTGAGGTGTAACTTGTATACGGTGAATACACCCATTTAAAGGGTCCACTTGGTGAGTGTTTTTTTTTTTTTTAAGATTTTATTTACTTATTTGACAGAGATCACAAGCAGGCAGAGAGACAGGCAGAGAGAGAGGAAGGGAAGCAGGCTCCCCGCTGAGCAGAGAGCCCGACGCGGGGCTTGATCCCAGGACCCTGGGATCATGACCTGAGCCGAAGGCAGAGGCTTAACCCACTGAGCCACCCAGGCGCCCCCGTTACATTGATCTTTTCATGGACAAATGGAAAGGTGGTCTTTTGATGATTCAAGTCATCTTTTTTTTTTTTTGAATATCGAGTTTATTGAAGCCCAGTTTATACACAGCGACACTCACTGCTGAGAGTGTGCACCGCGAGAACGCTTTCATCAGCGCAGGAAATTCCTTTGTAGTCAGCCCCTCCCTCCACCCCAGCGCCCGTCTTCCCCCAGTGTCCTAGGAGGAGAATCCTATGGTACGCAATGTTTCGGTGGTCTTGGTGAGGCTTTTTCAGGGAACACGAAGCATCTGAGATTCACGTGTGTTGCATGGAGTTCTCTGCTGCTGAAGAGCACCCGTGGTGTGGACACGCCGCACTCTGTTTTTCCACTCACCAGGCTGTTTCCAGCTTTGGGCAGTTATGGATAAAGCCGCTTCCAGCCGTCACAGACGGGACAGGCGTTTGTGCGAACAGATGTGTTTGTTTGTCTGGGATGAGAGCGTCGGAGCGGGTCGCTGGGTTGTATGTGGAGCGTGGTTTGCGTTCCCACCCAAGCGTGGATGAGCTCACGTGGCCGCCTCTCCAGCCCTGTGGCGTCGGCGGGCACTTCCGGGCGCTCTCGGCCATGTGAGCGGTGTGTGGTGGTCGTCCTCGTGCTTTGGACTGGCATTTCCCTGAGGACAGTGATGTGGGCATGCTTCATGTGCTTATTTGCCATCTATAGCTTCTTTGTTTTTGTTTAAGATTTTTATTTTATTTATTTATTTGATAGATCACAAGTAGGCAGAGAGGCAGAGAGAGAGAGGAGGAAGCAGGCTGTCCGCAGAGCAGAGAGCCTGATGGGGGGCTCGATCCCACAACCCTGGGATCATGACCCGAGCAGAAGGCAGTGGCTTTAACCCGCTGAGCTACCCAGGCGCCCCCAACCGGCCAAATAAGTTTTGAGAATTTATTTTTTATTATTTTATTTATTTATTTGTCCGAGCGAGCACAGGCAGACAGAGAGGCAGGCGGAGGCAGAGGGAGAAGCAGGCTCCCTGCTGAGCAAGGAGCCTGATGTGGGACTCGATCCTAGGACGCTGGGATCATGACCTGAGCTGAAGGCAGCCGCTTAACCCACTGAGCCACCCAGGTGTCCCGAGTTTTGAGAAATTTTATATATTGAGTATATAATGAGTTTTGAGAAATTTTATATATTCTGGGAACAAATCCTCTTTCAGATTTGTGTGTGTGTTCTCCCAGTCTGTGGCTTGTGCTTTTGGTGTCGTAGCTAAACAGTCATTGCCTAGGGTAAGGTTGTAGACACTTTCTACTGTTTTAGAAGTTAGGGGTTTTTATAGTTTTAGAGTGACCCATTTTGAGTTAGTTTTGTATACGGTACAAAGTAAGCTCGAGATGGTTTTTCTGCGTTCGGACCGAACGAGCCCGGCCCCGTGGTTGAGGGCGCTGTGCGCAGCGTTCATGTTAGTAGTATTTAGTATGGTTCTCTCAACTTGGATGTCCTCTGACACATGGTCTTAAACAGAGGAAGCCAATGAGGGACTTTAATAAGTCTAGACTGTTTGTTATATAATGCTAGGGATTCATTTAGTGTATGTTAAGACCCTGTGCATTTTGTTAAAGGTCTCAGGATTCTGCCCTCCAAGAAAATCTTGCCATGATTGGATAGGACCCCCAGATAAACATTCAAACCTTCGACCCGTTCACTTTTACATCCCCGAAAACGAATCGCCGTTGGAACAAAAGCTAAGACAATTAAGACAAGAAACACAAGAATGGAACCAACAGTTCTGGGCAAACCAGAATTTGACATTTCGTAAGGTAAGCTTAGATCAGAGGGCTGAGTGAGAAAGAAAGAACAAGGGTGGCCACGTGGGGGCACTAAATCCTTAGTCTTTGCTTTTCTGTCACTTGTTCCTGCCTTCCTCCCCCTCTTCCTGTGCTCCCTCTGTCCTTTCTCTCCCCGCCCTCTCTCATACATGTAAACGTATGTGAATGTATGGATGCATATCATTTTTAAGTCAGTATTGTAACTGTACGTAAGAAATAATGATCATTGTAAAATCACAGATTTTGAGACTTTCAAGTATTAAAAGAAGTAGCAGAGCCAGAACTAGAATATGTGTGTGTGTGTATGTGTGTTTATGAAAATATGGGTTTTTGTGATGTGATTTCATCCTGAGAATTCAGATCTCTTAACAGCATATTGTTAATGAACTATATGAGAAAGACGTAGAAATACTCGAATCCAGAAGGAACATATTTAAGCTTTATATGTCCTACTGTCTGGGCAGGCTATGTCAGATGGAGTATATTCATCTTACTCTCTGGATTTATAAAAAAACAGAACCTCCCAAAGCTTATTAAACACCTTGTTTTCTTTTTCTTTTTTTTTTTTTTTTTT
>ML110719.1:40963-51213 GCA_003697995.1 Taxidea taxus jeffersonii
GAGAGAGCATGAGAGGGGAGAAGGTCAGAGGGAGAAGCAGACTCCCCGTGGAGCTGGGAGCCAGATGCGGGACTCGATCCCTGGACTCCGGGATCATGACCTGAGCTGAAGGCACTTGCTTAACCAACTGAGCCACCCAGGCGCCCCTTAAACACCTTGTTTTCAAACCCTGCTTCAAGCATGGGACTTTAAACCAAATTCAGATGGCTTAAACCCGGTTTGGAGATGGGTCCTTTCTCAGAAATCTCCAGAACACCTCGAGCTGTGTCCTAGCCCGGGAAAGACGGCAAGATGGAGAAAGGGCATTCTGACGGTTGTCTTCTTTTAGGAAAAAGAAGAATTTATTCGCTCAAGACTAAAAGCTAAAGACCTGGAACCGAGAGCTGTGTCAGGTTCGTTCATTTGTTCTTTGCTACCGTGGTGTGTGCTCCCGTAGGATAAAGGAAGTGAGGACGCCCGTGGGGCGCAGTAGTGAGGGTCCAGCTCTTGGTCATGAGCTCAGGGTCCTGAGACCCAGCCCCCGCCTCGGGCCCCACACTTAGTGGGTAGTCTGCCTCAGATCCTCTTCCTCCCTCCACCGCACCTCTGTGCCCCCCACCAAAGAAGGGGCGTCCGAGGAAGGAGAGAAACCCGGGGGGCGAGCTGTGGTCTCCTTTGCAGGTGCTCTGAGTGTGTGTGGTGGGTCTGCCCTCCTCCTGCTCCCTCTTTTCCCTTTGGGGGAGATCATCCCTCTCCTGATTTTAGGCCTTTCTGATCGATGCCTTCCCTCTGACCTTTAAACTTCTGTCCCAAGGTCCCATGGTTCTGCAGCCTCTTCTGCGGAAGAGCGCCTTTTCTCTCCTAGACCAGCTCCACCTCGTGCATTCCTGAGTCCCAGTTCCGGGAGTCCCAGATGTCACGGAAGTCCTCCTCAGAGCCCCGCTCCCTCACCTCCCATTTCTCTGTGAGGATTTCCTCTTGCACATTTCCCAGCACTCAGACCGCTCCCTGCCTTTGATACATCGCTTTCGGTCTGGCGCTTGCTAATTCTGTGACTGATTGGTTCTGATTGGTTCCATGACCTCCAGTCTTTAAACCAGGGGTCGGCAAACTTCCTGCAAAGGGTGAGATAGTAAATAGTCTCGTTTTCTGGGCCGTGTGGGGTCTCCGTCTCTCGGCTGTTCAGCTCTGCCGGCGTGTGAAAGCAGCCATGGAAAATGCATAGACTAATGGGCACGAATGTGTTCCAGTAAAACTTTATTTCCGACAGGATGGGCGGTGGGCCGCATTTGGCCTGCCGGGTCTAGTTTATCAACCCCTGCCTCAAATTCACTCTGCAAATTCACATCCTTCCCCAAGTAGAATTTGACATTTGTTGCTTAGCTTAGGTTTTTAGACCCCCCAAGACTACAGAATGGCGGCTGTGCTCTGGATCTGGATTGAAGGCCGCCCTGGCCCTGCCTGGCTCCTCCCCGCACCTGGTCCCCCGTGCTGTGTGCTCCTTCAGTCTCTGCCCACTGAGCCGCCTGCTGTTTTCTGGATAGAAGATCCAGTGCTCAGCATAACCTTTGATCATTTTCTCTTGCCGTTGGTGTTAGGCCTGAATAACATTTCATACTGTTTGTTAAACAGATTTCTACTGTCAAAACGTGATTCTCATGGAAAATTGACCCCAATAGCCGTGTCGTGTCTCTTGTTGGGCTAAAGCTCTGTCCCTCTCTCCCTGCTAATCCTTAGCCTCACCAGGATCTGTTCAGGTTAGAGAGCTGGGGAAGCTGGAGTTTCGCTGATGGCGGGCTCTGCCGTTTGCTGTCATCAAGGTGCTGTCTTGGGCTGGAGCCAGCAGGAAAGGATGCTGGGTCCTAACAGTAGGTGTAGAATAATGGCTCACAACTTCAGATCCCCTGTGCTGGGAACTATGCTAAGTCCTTTGCCTGTGTCATGTGTTTTAGTTCCCACAGTGACCCAAAGAAGTGGGTCCTGCTACTTTTGCCATTTTAGAGATGAGGAACCTGAGGGCAAGTTATGTAACCAAAATGACACAGTAAGTGGAGGGGCCTAGATTCTGGCCTAGTGACTTAAGATCCCTGTGCCTGTCTGACGTCACCTTGCCACAGTGGCTCT
Source organism: Taxidea taxus jeffersonii (assembly GCA_003697995.1). Taxonomy (NCBI): domain Eukaryota; kingdom Metazoa; phylum Chordata; class Mammalia; order Carnivora; family Mustelidae; genus Taxidea; species Taxidea taxus. The sequence continues at coordinate 43,067 of ML110719.1, forward strand.
TAGCTTGCCCTGTGCTGTCCTGGCCCCAGACCATGGTCACAGATGCCACAGTTGTAAGGGAGGGGCATGCCAGCCTCAGGAGTGTGCCGTCAGGATCGCCAGGGTCAGGGATTCTGTGACATAACCACAGATTCTGTCCCTCTCCCATTTTAACAGATGGGAGAGGTGGTTTTGAGTCTTGTTATTAATATTACAGAGTTCATATTGATGGCCTTACCATGTCCTGAAAGGCTGGGCTTAAATCAGATTTTTTTTTTTTAAAGATTTTATTTATTTGTCAGAGAGAGAGAAAGAGAGAGATAAAGAGAGTGCACAAGCAGGGGGCACAGGAGGCTGAGGGGGAAGCAGGCTCCCTGCTGAGCAGAGAGCCCGGATGTGGGGCTCGATCCCAGGACCTTGAGATCATGACCTGAGCCGAAGGCAGAGGCCTTAACCCACTGAGCCACCCAGGCGCCCCTTAAATCAGATTTTTTAATTAACTTGGTAATGAAACAGGAAAGAATATATCAAGGAAAGGGACACGTGAGGGGAGGCACCCACTCTGTTAGGTATTTCCAACAGTTTCCAGGCTGCAGTGATGGTAATGTGGGGGGTAACACGGGCATGTCGCCTCCATGGGACCAGAGTACACGAGTGTAGGGGTCCCACAGACTGAGGGAGGAGGTCTGTTTTACTTAATGATGATGGAGAATCTACTTCTGGCCCCAAAGAGTAAATTTAGATTCATGGTCCCTATAATACAAATAGATTCTAAATATTTCAAAAAGTTAATTATTAAAAATCAGTTATTTATGGATTAGAAGTTAAATACAGTGCTCTCAATTGTAGAAAGTCTTGTCACAAGTAGTCAGAGAAGCGGGGTGGGGGGAGCAGGCTCCCCGCTGAGCAGAGAGCCTGATGCGGGTCTCCATCCCAGGACCCTGAGACAATGATCTGAGCTTGAAGGCAGAGGCTTAACCCACTGAGTCACCCAGGTGCCCCTCGATTGTAGAAAGTCTTAACAGAGCTGACTCTCCATTGACTAGAGGAGTGATGGTTTCTTAAACTTCACAGTAGAAGTAGAGTGACAGGAGAACAGGGAAACTGACATCTGTGTTAGAGAGGGCTTTTTTTTTCCTTAAGATTTTTATTTTTAAGTGGGGCACTTGGGTGGCTCAGTTGGCTAAGTGTCTGCCTTTGGCTCAGGTCATGATCTCAGGGTCCTGGGATCAAGTTCCACATGGGGCTCCCTGCTCGGTGGGGAGTCTGCTTTTCCCTGTCCCTCTCCTCCCTGCTTGTGCTCTTTCCCTCAAATGAATAAATAAAATCTTAAAAAAAAAAAAAAGATTTTGTTTTTAAGCATTCTCTACACCCAGTGTGGGGCTCGAACCTACAACCCTGAGATCAAGAGTCACATGCTCCATTGAGTCAGCCAGGCACCCTGGCTGGACTCCTTTTGATCTTTCTGTACAGGAGTGTGCTGAGGGGACACAGGTGGCTCAGGCGCGGCCTGCCCTCAGTTGCTGGAGCCATAGACAGCTCTCCACCCCAGGCCTCAGCCTTCTCTTGCCGTGAATGCGCTTTCTCCACCTCTCAGTATACCTCCCTAGCTCAAGGGCAGGGCATAGCTGCCAGAGGCTCTCCCCTGGGTGGGACCTCGGGGCCCTGGGCTGTGGGGCGAGGCCCATGCTTGGGGCTGCTGCGGTGGAAACGGGGCTGGAGGCAGCACAAGGCCACTGTAAACCGGGGGCTGGACAGAGGGTCTGCGGCCAGGAAACAAGTGAGGCGCGAACAGCAGATGGCAGAGCAGAGACGGGGGCAGTCTTGGTGAAGAGCGTGAGCCCTTTTGTAGACATGCCTGCGTGCCTGCGGGTGAGGGGGGCGGCCGCAGACGACAGCGCGGGCCTGACCGGCACCCCGGCCCCGGCTCGTGCTCACGGGACTGCAGGTGTCTTCAGGGAGCTCACTCACCGCTGCTGGGGGGACGGCGCAGCACAGCGCTCGCGGGTGGTCTGCCGCAGGTCTCCAGCCCTCTTCCCAGAAGGATGTGACTGCAGGCACCACCTGTATGCCAAGAGGCAGGAGGATTTTGGTCACAGAACATCTAAGAATGGATCCTAGAGGAAGATGAGAAGAGTCAGCTGTCTGTTCCTTGCAGCATTATCTTTTTTTGGGGGGGGGGGCGGGGCTCGAACACAAACCCCTAGATCAAGACCTGAGCGGAGGTCAGGAGTCGGATGCTCAACCGACCGAGCCACCAAGGCACCCCCACAGCATTAGCTTTAATTATAGCAAAAAAACAAAACAAAACAAAAAACACCGGGCGGAGTATCTCAATTCCAGTAATCAGAGGTTAGAGTAGTGGCCCTTCCACCTGGTGCATGTTCGCTGGAATATTCAGCAGTGGAGAAAATTACTGGATTTCCAGTGCGAGAAGCAGAACACCCCGACTTCAGCTCTGCCTGTCCCCACATTGTAGAGCAGCAGTGCACTGGGAGGATTCTTGCCTCTAGTGTCTTTTGTTGCAAAATAAGTTTTCTTTTCTCTTTTTTAAATATTTTATTTATTTATTTGACACAGAGAGGGAGATCACAGGTAGGCAGAGAGGCAGGCAGAGAGAGTGGGGGAAGCAGGTTCCCGCTGAGCAGAGAGCCTGATGTGGGGCTCGATCCCAGGACCCTGAGATCATGACCTGAGCCGAAGGCAGAGGCTTAACCCACTGAGCCTCCCAGGCACCCCGCAAAAGTAAGTTTTCATGCAGTGGGGGAAAGTATGCCGTTGAGGAGGGTTTGCTTTAAGCTGGCTGGTGTTTATGAGCCCCCCACGGGGTTTGCAGCAAATGTGTGATGAGGGGGTTATGCTGCCTCCGGTCCTGTGCGGCCTTTCATCAGAGCTCAGCAGCACGCTGCAGTGTTGGTACGCATGGAATCGGAATTACTTAGTGGGCGGATCTGGTGCTTCTGCTTTACGCTGAGCTCTGGCTTTGGGGGATGTGGGCAAGACACCACACCAGAGCAGCAGCTGAAGACGGCGCCTGACCTGTCCTTAGAACGCTGGGGCTCCTGCCGTCTGGCCAGCGGTGGTAACAAGTGAGCACAACGTGCCAGGCCCCGTCCCGCGCAGCACACTGGCCACAGCTCAGCTTGTCTCAGAGCAGCCCTGTGACGTGTGCTGCCCTGATGCGCGCTCTAGACCGGAGAGGGGCTAGAGTCCCGAGCCCTCCGCCGGCGAGGGCCAGAGCTCCGTTGCAGGGGGGCCGCTGCTGGGGGCGCCTCTGTAGTTCGCTGTGTGCTGGTGCGAGGTCACGGAGAGACATGCTGGGAAGCTGAGCCGAGGGTGCACACCTGCCTCTCCCTCCAAGACTCACTGTCCAGAAGACGAGAGTGCTCTCGGGCTGCTGCCTAAATCCGGGGCTCCGTTCCTTGGCCCCGTCACCACGCTCAGACCCTCACCACCCTCCTCACTCGCTCTGTTCACTCACATCTCTGCCTCTCCAGACCCTTCATTTCCTCCGGGCTGGTGCATGGGTTGTGACCCGTTTCCTCCCTTCTCTACCCTGCGGGCTCGTGTTTATCTGGTAAGACCCAGCTTAATGTCACCTTCCTGGGGACCTGCGGCTTCCCTCCTCTTCTCGGGCAGCTGGTGTTTCTCTTTCTTTTCCGTTTAGCATCTGTCCGATTGTTGCTTCACGGTGTTGACCCGGCAGTCTCCATGCGCCACACCAGGCACCACGACTGTGTGACGGAGGAAACGGGCCGCGGCCTTGCTCGCATGGGCTGGGAGTGTGGCCCACAAACGGGCACTCCTAGGGCCCGAAGAGCAGGAGGGGCTTGGGCCTTGTGCCAGGGCCTCAGAGACCGCGGCGAGCGGAGACGTGGGCAGCTCCTCCTCCAGATGAAGGTGTTGAGGAGCCGCAGGAGGCTGGGTCGGAGGAGTGAGGGTGTGAGGACTCGCTGTAGTTCCCGGGGTTACGGTTCAGAAGGCGTGCGCGCGTCCCCCTCTCTGAGGGGACAGACACGTGCTTGTGCTGCGCCATCTGCACGTGGGTGCCTGTTGTATGTGTAGGAGGTCAGCCACGATCCCTCCTGCATCCACGGAGATGTGCCCTTGGGTTGCCTTCCCAGCCCTGTCTCCCCCAGATCCCAGTAGGGCTGGAGCATCTACCTCATCTTGCCGCTGGGAAACACGGCCTCCCCCTGGAGACAGCACCAGCAGCGGCGAGCCTGCTAAAGCTGGGGCTGGAGCATGAACATGGGCCTCCCTGCGCCTGCAGGAGCTCCTGGGGCAGATCCGGCTCCTGCGGAGACCGGAGGGCCTGTCTGGGGCTCGGGTCTCAGCCAGAGGGCCTTCTCTCTAGGCCATCGCTCTCTGTTCTGACACTGCCCTCATTGACAGGCTGGTTCCTGTCCTGTGTCGCCTTTTCACATCTGGTGGGGGAGCCCTGAGGGTGGGCACCATGGTGGGCACCTCCCACCACACAGCACCATGGGGGTGGCCAGGTCAGTCCTTGGGTGTCACCAGTCCCCACCAGCACCTGCCGCATCAGCGGGTTCAGTGTGCTCACGGACTCCGAGATGGCTCGGTTAGGCTGGTACCCGCCCCAGGCCAGGGTGTGTTCAGAGCGAGGAAGCCTTCCATCTCTCTCTCCCGGGTTGCTCACCATCCTTGTCGGAAGCTTCAGAAGGTGCTGGAGTAGACACGGTGAGGCACATCCCACAGACATGCACTGGCGGGTGCCCACCTGACTCAGTTAGTCCTGAAGCCATTGAGCTGCACTGGCCTGTCCCGTCTGCTGAAAGGAGGAGGCTGTTTTCTCCCTAAGCCTTTTTCCTTTTCTGAGATAGAATTCACATGCCTTAAAATTCACATTTAAAAAAAAAATACATTTATTTGAGAGAGATCTAGAGAGAGCACAAGCAGGGGGAGGAGCAGGCAGAGGGAGAAGTGGGTACCCCGACATGGGGCTTGATCCCAGGACCCTGGGATCATGACCTGAGTCGAAGGCAGAGGCTTAACCCACTGAGCCACCCAGGCACCCCGCTTCGCTTCCTTGCATTTTTTTTTAAAGATTTTATTTATTTATTTGACAGAGATCACAAGTAGGCAGAGAGGCAGGCAGAGAGAGAGGAGGAAGCAGGCTTCCCGCTGAACAGAGAACCTGATGCGGGGCTGGATCCCAGGACCCTGGGATCATGACCTGGGCTGAAAGCAGAGGCTTCAACCCACTGAGCCACCCAGGTGCCCCGCTTCCTTGCATTTTTACATGAGTTTTAGGATCTGGTTGTCAGTTTCTGCCAAAAGCCAGCTGGGATTCGAGAGGGATTGTATTGAACCGATGTGTCAGGTTCATCCGTTTATTCATGTCTTCTTTCATTTCTTTTAGCTGTGTTTTGTAGTTGTCAGTGTGTAAGTCTTACACTCCCTCTCAAATTTATTTCTGGGTCCTTTATCATTTTTTATGCTATTATAAATGGAATTGTTTTCATATATATATGTATGTATGTATGTATATATGTATATATATTATATATATATATACATATATATATATATTTCAATCAAGTAAACTGTGCCCAACATGGGGTTCAAACTCATGACCCCCAGATCAAGAGTTGGATGCTTCACTGAGTCAGCCAGGCACCCCTGGAATTGTTTTCTTTTTTTTTTTCTTTAATTTTTTTAAAAAATTATTTATTTAGTTGACAGAGATCACAAGTAGGCAGAGAGACAGGCAGAGAGAGAGGAGGAAGCAGGCTCCCCTCGGAGCAGAGAGCCCAATGTGGGGCTCGATCCCAGGACCCTGGGATCATGACCCGAGCCGAAGGCAGGGGCTTTAACCCACTGAACCACCCAGGCGCCCCTGGAATTGTTTTCTTAACTTAATTTTTGGCTTGTTTATTGCTGGTATGTAGAAAAATACAGTTGATGTATATATTTTGATCTTATATCCTGCAAACTTGCTGATCTCTGTTAGATCAGTAGTAGTTTGTGGGTCCCACCTCATTAAATCTTAATGTTTAAATTGAAATTAATTTTCAGGCCAAAAAGCAACATTAGATGCAGAAGAAATGGCTGACTTCTACAAGGAATTTTTAAGTAAAAATTTTCTGAAGCACATGTATTATAACAGGTAAGTATTTATTTTTTTCTTAAAATCTGAATATTATATAGGGTAGGATTATTTTCTTATTTGTATTTAGTGACATTTATGTTTCTATTAAAGGTAGGTGTTGCCATAAACTTAGTTTTTACACTTTTAAATAAAGTTGAGAGCTTAAAGATACTCGTGTGGCAACCCTATGGCAGTTTGTACCCCTCGTGCTTGGATAGTGCTTTCCACTAAAGGGAACCTGGGCTCCTTGGAGAAGCTGGCCTGAGGTGGGAACAGCGCAAGATGAGTTGAGACACCTTGTGTGTCCAAGTGCGGAGGCTCAGAGACCAGCAGGGTCACAGGAGAACAGCACAGGAGCCAATTGGAGGGGCTCCCGTAGGCCAGGGTTGAAGCCACTTCAGCTGCATAAAGGAAATGACCTGTCCTGTAGGGTCCTGTAGATTAAAATATACATCAAATATGCAGACGTCTTTGCAGTCATAACAATATTGAAAAGCTCAATCACCTCTGGGTATAGCAAGGCAGCCAGCTGTGTTCTTTGGATTCTAAAAATTCATAAATAAAATAATCCAAAGAAAACACACCTTTCCTAGATCGACTATATTTCTGGGTGACCACATGAAGGAGCATTTTTCTTTGTAGAGGGATGACAGCTAATGCAGAAGGAGTGGTGGAATTAGAAAGTTAACATTTTCCAGGGGTGCCTGGGTGGCTCAGTTGTTAAGCATCTGCCTTATGGCTCAGGTCATGATCCCAGGGTTCTGGGATCGAGCCCCACATCAGGCTCCCTGCTCAGCACAAAGCCTGCTTCTCCTCTCTCCCCTCTACTGCTTGTGTTCCCTCTCTCACTGTCTCTCTCTGTCAAGTAAATAAAATATTTAAAAACATTTTTTTAATTTTTAAACATTTTTTGAATTTTTTAAAATTTAAAATTGAAAAAATTTTTTTTTAATTTTAAAATCTTTTTAAAAAAATTAACATTTTCCCAGTGAAATAGTGGATCTGGGTCACAGTCACTCACAGCCGCTATAACTATTGGGTAGGAAAGCTGGTGGGGCTTTATAATACGTGGGTCAGGGTGATGGCTCCTGAACCCTGGTGCATCTTCTACACTGGGGTGTCTGCTACTGTGTGCCTCTGTGACATGCAGGAGGAAGTGGGGATACCACCACCTGTGACATATTCTTACAAAAAAAAATGGAGAGGAATGTAGGCAGACCTCCAGACTTAATACTAGTTCACAGGAAAAAGTAAAGGGTGTACGGGGTGTGGGTTGAGAAGGGTTCATAGAAGATCATGCTTAAAATGATACCCTAAAGATACAGTTGCAAAATGTTGGAAATTCTGGAAGAACAAATGATCCAGTTTCAACAAGTAACTAGTATTTTATTTATTTTTTTATGAAGATTTTATTTATTTGAGAGAGCACAAGCAGGTGGAGGAGTGCAGGGAGAGGGAGAAGCAGGCTCCCTGCTGAGCAAGAAGCCTGATGCAGGACTTGATCCCAGGACACTAGGATCATGACCTGAGCTGAAGGCAGACACGTAACTAGAATTTTAAACGGGAGGGGGTCCACCTCAGGTGAAAAGAGGCCTCGTGCAGGGGACAGTCCTTCTTTGGGTCCTGATGCAAACCAACCACCGTAAAAGATACTCCGTTAGAGGAAATTGAGCAGTGGCTGTATTTTAAGCTGTACTGATACGTTATTGTTCATCTGATCAGATGCAGTGGTAGTATTGTGGTTACATGTTTTTAAAAAGTTTTAATGATACATAATATGTATTTTCAGGTGACATGATAGGCTATGATGTTTGAGATTTGCTTTAAAAGGTAACAGCAGCAGTGTCAGCATGGGCAGGGGAGGTAAGATCTTAGAGAAGGGTGGTAGTGGTCGAGGCTGGGCGAGCCCACTGACCAACACACAGACAGTGAGATCAGTCTCGCAGCGTGTGCATAGTGGGGCCAGTGCAGTTGTGTTACCCTGAGCTCAAAAAGTTACTCAGTTGAGCCAGTATTGGTTCTGTTTCTCTGGACCTTTGATTTCTGATGTGTCCCC